>JALPQI010004782.1:0-99426 GCA_025490895.1 Thaumatotibia leucotreta
ACGTGCTAAAGCGACCGCACGTAGACGAGTTCCTCCGACGGTGCGGCGAACTGTACGAGTGCGTACTGTTCACCGCTTCGCTCGCCAAGTACGCCGACCCTGTGGCCGACCTCCTCGACCGGTAAGAAATCTATAATCCTTTAATAACAGACGGTGTTTGAGAAAACTATGCTCGATCGGCGAGTCCTAGCGATGTCTCCGTGCTAGTGCCCGTACGACTGCATGTTGAGTTCTACTTACGCTGTTGAGTGCGTGCTGTTCACCTCCTCGCTGGCCCAGTACGCGGACCCTGTGACCGACCCGCTCGACCGGTGAGACCTATAATATAATCCTTTAATAATAGCCGTAGTACCAACTGGTGACAGAAAACTATGCTCGATCGGCGAGTCCTAGCGATGTCTCCGTGCTAGTGCCCGTACGACTGCATGTTGAGTTCTACTTACGCTGTTGAGTGCGTGCTGTTCACCTCCTCGCTGGCCCAGTACGCGGACCCTGTGACCGACCCGCTCGACCGGTGAGACCTATAATATAATCCTTTAATAATAGCCGTAGTAATACCAACTGGAGATTGAGAAAGCTTATAGCAAAAGTACAGGACGCTTAGGTAATGCCCTGGCCACGACATTGGTCTAAGGCGACCAGCGGCGAGCGAATCCATGAGTTGGAGCGGGATGCCGATATGGGTACAAGAGGAAGCGCCATACGTTTTCCGCTAAGCCGGTCGCGTTAGACCGATGTCGTGGCCAGGCCGTAAAGGAAGAGTGTAAGCAGTAAGAAAACAATTGTCACCACCCCAACTCTTCCAATGGGTGTCGTAGGACTAAGGAATTGAATTGTTACTGACCATTTATTTATTGAAAATGATGGGCAGCAGCATCATCATAGTGGACACACTACTGTGAACGCCAACCCAACGCGCTTACCTAACGTAGTGATTATGGGCATTTACGTATACCTCCAAACGCATAGGTAATAGTAGTTGCTTTTGGAAATGGAATGTTACAAGTAAGGCCATGTGTGACCGTTCGTACATTCATATGCATATGTCTTGATATCGTTCATCCGCAGTCACTGGTCGCGCAAAGTCGTGTCCAGGCCTGCTACCGCGAACACCGAAGTTCGTTTTCGGGGATTTGTCTCTGTCATTCCAACAAAGGCGTCATTAAAGTGATAGAGAATTATCCCCGAAATTTACGGATTTCGTAGTTCGCGCGCAGGCCGTAAGGCGAACGGAATGCCGAACGCCGACCCAGTGAAATCCTTGGGAACAAAAAAACATGGCGACGACGACTCAACAGCTTCTCAACGCATTCCCCAAATGACGGTGCAACAACCCGGCCACATCTGCAGTAGCAGCCACACATACTTCAGGAGGAGTATAGCTTGTATATTCTTTCAAAGACGACGACAACTAACGTTACATTACTCTTGTTCCAGATGGGGCGTGTTCCGAGCGCGCCTGTTCCGGGACAGCTGCGTGTTCCATCGCGGGAACTACGTGAAGGACCTCAACAGTCTCGGCCGCGATCTGCGGCGAGTCGTCATCGTCGACAATTCGCCCGCCTCTTACATATTCCATCCGGATAATGCAGTGAGTGACCGTGTCTTAAAGTTTGTCACCCTCCTGTATTTTACTTATAACTAGCGACCCGCCCCGGCTTCGCACGGGTACTAAACCTACATATAAACCTTCCTCTTGAATTATTCTACCTATAAAGTCTCATCAAAATTCGTTGCGTAGTTTGAAAGATTTAAGCGTACAAAAGGACATAGGGACAGAAAAAGCGAATTACGATGAAATCCATAAGCTGACCAAGCATTGTAGTACGCCTAAGTAGGTACAGTCAAATTCAATATGTAAACATTTTCATATATATGAATTTTAGAGTTCAAATTGTGTATATATTTATGAACTTTGATGTATGTGTCGAATAGCTACGGAACCCTTCACTGAGCGTAGCCCGATATGCTCTTGGCCGTTTTTTAGGGTTCCGTAGCCAAAATGGCAAAAACGGAACCCTTATAGATTCGTCATGTCCGTCTGTCCGTCTGTCCGTCTGTCCGTCTGTCACAGCCGATTTTTTCGGAAACTATAAATGCTACAGTAACGAAATTTGGTAAAGATAATGTGTTGTATGAACCGCTACAAGATTATGATACTAAATTGTAAAAAAAACCATTGGTGTGGGGGCCCTCCATACATGTAACTAAGGGATAAAAAAATTTTTTTAGTTGTATATAAGCGTGTGGGGTATTAATCGAAAGGTCTTTGAAAATGATATGAAGGTTTATAAATCTAATTTTTATTTAAGCAAATCGTTTTCGAGATATCAGCTCTCAAAGTCTGAAAATGTGTCCCCCCCCCTCTATTTTTTAAACTACGCTGTATAAAATTCTAAAAAAAATGTATGTTATGCACATTAATAAACTCTATCAACGATTTTTGGTTTGATTAAATTATCTCCTATAGTTTTTGAGGTAGGTTGATTTAACTGTATTTTTTTAATAATAAATTGATAATGGTACGGAACCCTTCGCGCGCGAGTCCGACTCGCACTTTGCCGGTTTTTTTATTATTCATTCCGTTGTATTTTGGGTGCTTTAATATACCCGAAATCGAATTCTAGCATTTTCAAAGTTGCGAAAATTATGCGATGGTTATCTTATAGAGGTGCCGACACAACTGCAATAATACACATAAAGTTAACAGCAGGGTGTGGAAAATTGGGTCTTAACATGTCGGGGTTTTTGCGATATTTAGAGTCAAATCAAAACATATTTATTTTATCATAATAATGCCTGCCCTTTAACTGCAAAATATTATTATGACAATAATACTAAAAGTACTAAAACCCACACAAAGCACTAGGTTACATTCGACGTGGGGGATCTACAATTCTAGATTATCAAACGCATTTGTATACCAACGTCTAATTAACCGGCCATTCACGAACCTTATTTTCAGAGCATGGTTCAAACTGTACGTAAGAGTAGGTGTAGTGTATTGTTGCAACGTCAGTCAGAGCAAAGCGTTGGAGATAACCAGGGGTGCCAACTTAGGGGTTTTACCCCTAAATATAGGGGGCAAAGTGAACAGTGGGGTATGGGGAAAATAGAGATTTTTCTATACCATGTTTGCACTCTCTAACTATAGAAAAATCTTTACGAAAATCAGAAAACATTTTTACCGGAACAAAGTAAGGGTGCGGTTCCACTGAGGCGGAGAGGAGCGGAGATGTGCAAAATTGGCCAATGAGACCGTATGACAGTGTTTCGAATTTTGAATTTGAAGAATGTAATTGGTTTACCGCCGTGGAGCCGCACCCTTTACGCCTTCGTTCGAGTGACGCAATGACAGAGATGTATAGTCAAATACAAAATAAGATATATACAAAAATGTTCAAAAATATGTCCCAGTGCACTCTAATTCTGTGTAATAAGAACGTCGTAACATTTATGAGCGGATTGTTTCGATACTTATTTTTGCTCTTGACTGTACCATACGATTTTCGAAGTTCATGGAGGCCCTCAAACCTTACCTCTTCGGAAAAAATACCTTCGTTTCAGGGGGTTTTTAGTACGCTCTTTAGGGTTAAATCATATATGGAGTTGGTAACCCTGTAGATAGCTCAAGATAGTGCCATAATGCATCTTTGTGCAGTGAAGCCATTGTCCATCTGACTATAAGTGACAATTGTTGTAGATGAATATGGTTTAGATAGTATAGATGTATATCTTAGTGTTATTATCGTTTGAACTGGATTACTAATAAGTAATGCGTAGAACAGTGCACGAGGTTTTAACTTTTGGTTTTATATTTGTCGTCTTGTTATTACTCCGAACATCCGACGATTTGAAATAAGCAACGATTTTGTATTTTTAAAGGTCTGATTTACCGTGTCGTTAAGTTGCTGAACCTTAAAATGGCTTTTCTGTTTTGTTTTTGCTACAAATATACATAAACAGTAGGATTATTAAGTAACATAACATAAAAATGTGGCAAACAGATGGAATTCGATGCCTGTGAGCTTGACCTCAAGTTATAAACAAGAGACGCGATCGTGTTGACACTAAGTGATTTAGCTAAAAAACTTGGTGGGAACGTTCCCATGTTCTAATGACATCTATTGTTTAGTGACGCTATTAATTCATCTAGACAAGTTGATTCTTGAACTTATAAATTGAATGCAATTGGAATTGACAAATGATTTAATCTAGTTTTTCTTGGAAACATCCTTATCTAGCGAAACTTTTTTACATGTTTTTATATTCCTACATTTATTTGAAATTAAGTAAATAAGATTGAGAAGTGACTTACTTCTTAATGAATTTTTAATTCGCATTTTGTTAAGTCGTAAGGGTTGTAACGAAACTATCGCAATCGCAAAAATTTAGCTCCTTTGGAAGAAATAATGAGCAGCTTCTTTTGATGACATGATTTGAAAGAAAAAAAACCTATGTACGAATTTCCTTTTCGCACGTGTATCGTACGACGTTCCTACCTTACAAAAAAATGAACCACTCGCACTGGTGCGTAAAATAACACCATCTGTGACTGAAATCTTCTTTTCGATTGTATTACGATGCAATAGAGTTGAAAAGTATTAGACCATTATTTGGCTGAATTAAAAATATTGATAGAAAATGGATTTTAATATGCTTATCATTTTCAGGTACCCGTCGCGTCGTGGTTCGACGACATGACAGACTCAGAACTGTTGGACTTGATACCGTTTTTCGAGAAACTGAGCAAGGTGGACAGTGTATACACAGTGTTGCGCAATTCCAACCACCCGTACAATCCCACGCAGAACAATTCGCCGAGCACATAGCCCGGCCGCCCGCGCGGCGCCGAGCCCGCGAGACTCGGCCTCGCGAGACTCGAGCGAGCGAGTCTCGAACTCCCGAGACTCGAGCGAGCGAGTCTCGAACTCCCGAGACTCGAGCGCGCCCCCTCCCCGCCCGCGCCGCACACCATTCTCGAAACACTCATAAAGAAAGGAGCGAATTTCGTCTTAAGTGCCAATTTTGCCTTCTGGATAGTAAGGACGTTGTTTGTACCTATTTTACAGTTTAGGTATTTCTTAGTGCGTAAGTGGTCGGTATGATGGATTTGTGATGTTTCTATGTTTTTCACCGGTTTATTTGACTTGCTGTTAAGCTTGCGGTATTATGTGCGTGTTCTTATGTGATCCGATTGTATCTCGGAATTTGACTAACTTAAACTATTGTAAGTCTTTTACAGTACGCATTCGTGTTACCTATATTATAGGCAATGAATACTAAGATATATGCAAAATAATGTGTCTGAGAAAAATACAGCTTCGTGCCCAACAATGTTAACTGATATTTCGTGCACTTTATGCTCATTGTACCTAATAAGGGTCAAGAATGGTCAATTAACTATGTTGGCGTTTGTACTGTATGTGGTAACTTAGTTGGCATAATTCAGTTACCATGAACGCCATACAGCTGTGAAATACAATATTTTGTACGAAAGCGACAGTATTCTTTGTCCGAGCCTTTACTAACGATGAAGGAATTTGCAGATTTTTCCAATGACAACCTTTTTATATCGTGCTTGGGATCAAATATAAATAAGTTAGATATTTTACCTAAAACGTCTTAGCGGACGTGTTCATTCATTAAAAATCGCAATATTTCAATTATACTTGTAGATTGCATCTTTGACTGTTCAAAATGAAATCGAAATCGACTTACATAATCGCTTATTTTGAAATCGAGGTGTTCCCAAACTGGACATATTGTAAATATTAAAGTTTTTATATACTATCAGCAGATAGCTTCAATCATATAGGTGTAACGGAATCATGGTAGTGTACATATAGATAAAATAAATAATATTAGCCAGGCAGAACTACAGCACTTAAGGTGAATATAATCGCACTGTCCGAAATCGATGTTGCACTCAATTATAAAATAAAACCATATAATTTAATTAATACATATGGCTTTTAAAATTGACTCTTCAAATGATTTGACATATTTGATTTTAAATTATTTTATCGCTTAATTTTACTACTTAAACTTAGCCCAATGGAAGCACTTAGTGTTACACAACCTAAGTAAGGTTTGTGCACATTAGACGTAATTGTAACAATGTTACTATAGAAGTGTATTTATTGTGTACATACCTTGGTGTCGACCGTTGACACTAACTTATCTTTATGTCGTATGATAAATAAATTACCCTAGGTAAAATGGTAAAACCCATTTTTAAAGTTTTACAATTGAACTATCAGTATCAAGTGTGTTACCTACATTTTATCTATGATAACTATTGCCATTAAAACTTATTAGAATTTTAAAAATCTGGGTAGTTTAATAAGGGTGAAATATCTTGGATAGTGGCCGAAGATAAGTTAGTGGTGTCCTGAAATCCCATTGCTTTGACGACAATAAACGTCACTAGAGTGTCATACAAATCGTTTTAAATATAATTTATTGCATATGTTTATATTGAACGAGTGATCAGTTCAATTTGGCAACTAATGTATTAATCTGCTCTCATATTTGTCATTTACTTACATCTAAATTATACGACTTATTGAAAAGCTTAATTTCTCGAAAACGCAAAGGTAAAGCATGTAATTGTCCACTTAAAATATATTATTTCTATAATTTCTAGCACTGAATTGTTTTGTTATGCCATAAAACATGTTTCTACACGTTCAAATGGCAAGTCTTCAGAGTAATTTGTGCCACGCGATAGTCATTATCCATCTATTTACATTTTAACACGCCGCCAGAAAAAAGGCTGGCGTGCGACAAGCAAATATTCTACCGAATGCCCTTCAGAAGGGAGGTAATGTATGTTGATATTGGTACACTGTTTCATATTATGTCCTTTGTGAAGGACAGCTGGTAACTAGTGTAACAATAGAGTAGCTTAATTGAAAATGAGGATTCAGAACTTTATTACATACGACATACGGCAAAAAAATGTAAATAATATATTTTTATCACTTAAAGTGATTTTCACGTTCTATGAGAGCAGAATCCAGCACGTATTTTTATGTCATCTCAGTATTAAAGTAGTATAATAATTGATGCCATAAAACAATGAATGGTAGATATACGCATATTTAACGTCACCATAACTATAAAATAAAACTAATATTCTCGTAATCGCGTGTCGGTACTGTGTGGAAATGTGATCACTGTTATTTAATCTACAGCGAACGGATGCTTAAACAATTAGAATTGATTCTGATACGCGGTTGCCTATCTAAAGCCATTACAATTCTAATACTGGACTATTTGCAACAAGTAATAATGCGTATTGGGATTTATACGCTATGGAGCGCTGGACTTGTGACACTAATGAATGTAAGTGCATAGGAATAACATTATTTTCGTTTTATTTCTTGTTGTGAATGTATTTATTGCGCATAAATAAAATAACAGAATATTCGTGCGTCAGAAAAATACTATCTCAAGCGTTTTAGGGGTTGTTTTCATTAAAATATAAATATTTAGGCGTCCTTTATGAGGTATAAACTTTTCACTAATCCACATTATAATAATGCATTGAAGTGAATTTCGGACCCAGAGTTTACTAATAGATTTGTATAGGACGTCAGACAGAAATCGAGTAAATCATAGACATGATTAGGGCATTTCTCCGAGCGTTTCAACCGCCGTGACTTCGGTGGCAACATTATTACCCAATTTCCGTGGGTATCTCGTAATTTTGTTGGATGTCTTGGTAGTTGTCAACTTCGTCTACCAATATATCCAAAAGCTCTTGGATTTCTCACGGGATTCGCGTGATAAGGCTGCCACCGAAGTCACGGCGGTTGAAACGCTCGAAGAAATGCCCATTAATGCGTTACCTAAAATTGAGTGTTTATACTTTAGCACCGCGATCTGCACTTTGCGCCACCCATCGCCATACTGAACTTATGACATATATGCCTTTTAAAATACAATTTAAATGACTTATAAAAACTGTCCCAGATCGCATTAAATTCAAAATTGTAACATTTTTATAGATTCGATTAATTAGGTAAAGAAAATGGTGCTTTCAGTATTAGTTGTGTAAGCAGCGACTTAAGGATTTCTATAGTACTAGAAACGCACATTTGGCTCTAACAATTGGTTCATTTCGATTAATACGGGCAGAGGTTGTGAACAATCAAAATACAAATACAGTAATTAAATATTTTCACATTCTTTGTTCAAATGATTTATCTAAAAAGATGAATAGTGAATTTCATTCTGTCAAGTTTGGTATGTTTTTATAAGTACAAAGAGTACTGGAAATACGTTGCAAGTCTTTTAAAATTAACTTTGTTTTTATTAATACTGACCCATTCCTTTTTAAGCTATCGTTTTCTGTGAAATCATCTTCATTTTGGCATGATGCCATCTATTTATTGTTTTATATTAGTTGCTTAGCAAAATGGTTTTATTGTTTTTTATGTAATGTTTTAAACAATATCAATATTTTATTGTTTTAGTAGCGACATATTGAAAAGAGAAACGTAGGTCTTCTTTAGGATATCATCAATGCGCTATTTCCTTTTAACTTATATTTTTCCAGACTACTTTAAACGGACGTCCAATAACAGCCGCCTTTAGACTCAACTTAAGATACAGCAATTTTAAAATGCGCATTAGAGCAGTTTCCATATGGTCGGCCTACTTCCCTCTTTTTACTATGTTAGCACTGTACATAAGATTTTAAAAACGAAACGCATCTTAATACGATATAGACCGATTCATTTTCACGATTGAATGTACATGCTAGTTTGTTATTTAGTACTATGCCGTTGTATGTATGTACTATACATATGTTTTATTAGATATACGGAAATGCTAGTTGTAACCTGTCCTTTGTAGGGTAAAGTCCTTCCAGAGTGCTGGCTTGCGACCTGGAGTCATTTTATTACGGATCAAATGCAATTTTCTTGTTAGATACCGCTAAAACAAGCGTAGATTTCCTTTGAGTAGCTTACCAATATTTTGTACTTATGGTATAAAACTAAGTGATAATATGCTCGAAAATGCGACTAGCTCTGTAGGTATATAGTATTTTTTGCATATGCCCTTGACTCGGGGCGCAGGCGTCCGTAGACCACGGTAGTTGGCATTTATTTGTAAGCATTAACAGTAGAGGTAGGATGTTATAGTAATATATACGTTGATTTCTATAGTTCTAAGAATTCTGTTGTTTGAATGACGCGTTTTTTTAAACAATATTTAACTAGAAACACTCCCCGTGAACCTTAGATTATCTTTTTCATTGTGTATTAGACTATTTTTGACTACAAATCGTCCGAAATGTTATTTAGGTAAAAATATAATTGTTAATTTCATTTTAATGATGCATGCAATAAAAATTGATTGATATTTTGCTATTAATCTTATATTAATGAAATAAATTTATTTTATGTCTAACATTATTTAGAGATTTTGTGGATTCGTCGTTGTATCATTATTATATTTTTTATTATTGTAAATTAACATTGGTTTTTAAGGTTCAGTTTGATTGAACAATGAATTAACATGACTTGTGGCAATTTGTTGACACTTAATGGAATTTTAGGCTTATTCTGACCGTTGGCCGAGTGAATCTTTATGATAAGAAAAACAAATATTTTATAAACAATAGTTATGAATCAATAATATATACTAAAACAATGATAGTGCCGTTTAACTATTATTCAAAAAGTACCCAATAATTCCGTACATAGCGTGAAGAACTTGATAACTCGAGATAAAGGAAAGTTCTTCTAGCTTTCATCTCGAGTTATCAAGTTCTTCACGCCATGTACGAAATTATAGAGTATTTAGTATTATTTCGATTCATGTGAGTTAAATGAATCATGAATTCATAAAGTTTCACTCTTCAACAGATTTTAGGTAAGGTGCTTCGAACAATTAATCTATTTGAATTGTATAGAACGGCCATATTACATGCACTAGATCCATCCATTACACGCAGAAATGTTTTCGCAAACATTTTATTTTTCTGTTATGATTTGCTTGTAAACAAAGTACAAACCAGAAGGCATAGCGAACAAATAGACTTTTAATGTAATATGTCCTTATGCTCCCCATAATGTATATCGATGGAATATTCTCGAAATTCTTGCCTCTAGGATAAAATTGTAAAAATACTCTAAATTTTTATACCGCGAAATAATCTTACTTCTTAAGTCACTGCCCTTAACACGTTGGATGGTATGGTCGAATAAAATGTGGCTGCCAGTTTGGTTTATTAGCATTAGAAATAAGCTATCTTTGACAATTTTTTTATTAAAACACACTATTTAAAAATAATCATAGCAAATATTTAACAATTCAAATCAATTACGATAATTTACATTATTTTGCTTTCATAATTAATCTGTTCACCATTATTGACTTGAAGTCAGAACATTTCGTGCCCCACATGCCACGACTTGATATCAAGTCAGAAATTTCAATATAAAATGCACCTTCAGGTGAGAAAACAAAGTTGACAGTTGATGTTTACATACAATTTTTGATGATCGGGGAATTGGTTAATATGAACTGATTTATGGAAATAGTTTTCCTATAATTTTGAATAACTAAACATCCGTCAAGGGTAACCTTTTTCAAATGCTAAACAACGAAGCATAGGAAGGATACGCATAGGTTTCTACATAACCAGTGTTTATAACAAGATCTAGGATACGAGCTCGATGTATCGATTAAAATGTTTGACACAAATAAGCCTGCCATTTGATAGATAATTAAGGTTCAATTTAATTGGAATTTTAACCTCAATGGTGGGTTTAAGTTGTTCTGTCAAGTAGATAAAATATTGTTAATAATGTAACCTATCGCGTGTATTTGAGTAATTCATAGCGACCATGGAAAGGACATGCATGTTATAAATGAGTTATGCAGCGACCTTTGCCGTCCAGCATTTGTCGTGCAAACAATATAACCGCTTTTAAATAACTAGATTCTATGGAAAAAATGTCTGTAGTCCATCTCTTTTGACAAACAAAGCAACCGTATTTCGACGAAAATAAGGTTTAAATTTAATATAATTTTTAATGGACATTGGTCGTTTTCTCCGTGGAAGCTGAATCTGTTTTCGTTAGTAATTTGCAGCTATTACCACCACATTCAATGCCAAGAAAGTGCGGTATTCTGAAATTCCTTAGCTTAACATAGTGCAATATTCACCGATTTTCAAATTATACATATGTAAAGTGTAACTCGCATTTTGGTGTACCATTTAGATGTTAAGTTACAGCAAAATTCTAACAATAAATCAGCTAATATATAAAATATATTAATGGACAGCATATCTATAGGCCTGTGATAGTAGTGTTTTATTGTCTATGTTCGTGTATAAGACAGCTATCATGTGTTGAGTTCGTGAGAAACACAAGAAGATAAAAAGTCTACCATTACAGGCATTCAATAAAGATAAAAAAGAATAACTGTAACCAAATTGGATCTGAGAAGACTTCCATCTTTAAGGTACTCCATAATGTGTAGTAATTTTAAATGAACAATGAATGTAAACAATAAACCATTGTAGATAGCATATGTACAGCATTACAGGACGGTATTACGGTATCAGTACCTATCTGGACGCAAGTGAGAGGACTATAATTATATTTATGTGTTAGCCACGGCAATAGGTTCGAGTAGCTAGGTAACGTTTACCTGAGACGAAATTTATATAATGGTGTACATTTTTGATATGATGTTGTACAAAAGAGACATTTGGTATGTTATTTTATAGGAATGAAATAAATAGCCTTAATAAACTATTATTGTATTATTACTGACCACCAAAAACCGTAAAACCCCATCATTTGTTTAGTGAAAAATAGGGTTACTCTATACTTGCGTAAGGGGTTACCCATTATCCATATAAAATCTGACTGACTCATTGTTCCAAAGTGGTATCTGCATATTATTATAAATATTTTCCTACAATCTTTTCTAGTGGGGGTAGGCACCTAAATATTTGTACCAAGACACCACATAATATACAGGGTAAATTGGTGATACACAATAATAAAACATGAATCTATTAATGGTTTTGAACAACTTTAACTATGGGACCAAATATGAAAACTCAAGAAAAAAACCGACACTTCCATAGAAATGTGCTATGATACGTTGACCAAAATGTAAAAGTTGTTCAAAACCATTAATAGATTCATGTTTTATTATTTTGTATCACTAATTGGAAGTCACCCTGTATATTTATATTGTGGCATCCTGAAAATAGTAAAATTAAATAAAAAACGTAATAATTTGCTGCGAACTTTTATTAAATTTTAAATATTATATGTACGTAGTTACAATTATTAATGTTAAATATTTCAGACACACTAAGAGATATAAATATGTTGATATGGTACGTAAAGGTACTTAGTAATTGTGATCATTTAACAATCTATAGGTACATAAATAAGCTATAACATTCTGATTGTTGACAATTCAGATACATTTATGGAAACCTTTATCGCTTGTTGTACAATTTGTATAATATACCAACGCCATTTTAGAAAATAATTCAACAAATGGCGAGACGCAACGTTTGAAATGATTTAACCCAAATTTTGTGATCTAGAAAAATGTAATTAAGTATGTATTTAATATTTATCATGAAAGTCATACTCATAAGATATAAGATTTCCATAAATGCATCAATTTGATGTTTTCCTGAACAACACAATTGAAAAAGTTTTCTCCTACCCACGACGCCATTTTAGATCGTAGTTAAAATAACAAAACAACAATTTTAGTTTTGTACTAAACTCTTTGGAATAATTATGCTAATGCTAATCCGTATACAAAAATAATATTTTATATTGAGTATCTATGGCATAACATAACAATGTATTACAGACTAAATACACATTTGATACAACTGTTATGATTAAGAACTAAATGCTAAATTGAAATAACTAAAAAATATTAAAGCTCTGCACAAATGAGACTGCTTCTAGCACGAAGTACCTACCCTACAAAGTTTTCACGAAAGCTATAAATGATTTATGCGTCGTTGGACTAAAAGTAAATATGGCGATATATAAAAAAGTCCACTTGCTTAAATTCGGGCGTATATAATTTTGACGAAGTATAAAAATGTTCACCTGTATATTAGACCAAATATAAACATGTTGCGACACTAGACTAAAAGTAAATATGGCAATGTATAAAAATGTCCACTTGCATAAGTTCGGGCGTATATAATTTTGACGAAGTATAAAAATGTCCACCTGTATAGGGTATATGGTTGTTGGTGGTGATGAATTTGATCCGTATATGTATTATTATAATCCTGGACCTATAGTAAAGAAAGTAGTCATTTTTATATTCAGACTTGATTAGACTTAGACATTTGTACACTTTGAAAGTAGTCATTTTTATATTTCGACTTGACAAGACATAAACATTTTTATAATTTGATAGTAGTCATTTTTATATTCCGACTTGATAAGACTTAAGCATTCTAAAGTATTGGCTTTCTAACACTCGGACCAATTTTATTTTATATGTAGACATTTTTATACATCGCCATATTTACTTTTAGTCCAACGACGCATAAATCCTATAAATTATTTGGAATGTGTGGATTACTATAAAACTTTGTTTATGTTCAACGTATTATTAACATTAAATCAGAGAGCACCGTAAACACGAGTGATATCTACAGACATTATGCTAAATAATTAAATAAAACGATTATACAACGAAGGTTTCAAGTTACCCTTAGGCAAGCACTGTCTTTTAGCTTAATTCAAAACGAGCTATAGCATAGCAGAGATCGTTTTACAACCTGACAGAAAAAGTGTTTGCCTTTTATATTTTAATATACGCAATTTTGAAGCGAAATTAATTTAGAAGCTTATAATGATTTGGCACTTATTAATGATTATACGAAAGACAAACTAAATGCTTTTAGCAATAGTTATACCTTCAAAATCTTAAGCATAAAGATTTATAATTAACACTTGCTTTTATGGTCCATGAGCTCAAAATCTCAACAAAAGCAAATTATTAGTTCAATTAAATAAAAAAAAACAAGCAGGACGACACATGGAACCAAAGATTTACAAACGTTAAATAAAAATGTAGGAACCAAATATTCATTTTATATGCTCTGCGTACAAAATAGAAACTGTGTATTTTTGTGATTAGTTTATTAAAGTCCCATTATGACATAAATTTACAATGTTTACGTTTGTTTATTGAATACCTCACGACATAATGTAAACTTTGATTTCTCAAGAACGTGGCCTTAAAGAACTCGCTAGAAAATTAGTTAACAGCTTCAAGTCACACAAGACATCAACATGCATCTATGCTATATCTATGCAACATCGGTTATACATTTGAACATTAACGAGTTACACTAAGCAAATTATTGCTGACAAAGCTATCATTTGAACGCCACATACCTAAAACAAGCGACAATGGACTTATCTCATGTGTCCCCAGTAGAAGACATGTGGTGGTCAATGGAAAAAGTAACTACGACGCACCATAAAGTATTGCGAGATTATAATCGAGCCGAAAACGTAGAAAAGTAATGTGAATAATTGACTGCTCTCATTGCCATCATTTACAATTTTGACAAAGTATTTATATATCGTTAGAAAACTTGAATTAGACTTACCTAGTCTTACATGTAGAAAAAACCAGATCCACTTACAGTAGGTAAATTCTAAGGCATGTTGCTTCAATGTTATAAAATAATTTCGATTATGTAGACTATAATAGTGGGGTATAAAATTCGGACGTCCACATTATTTGTCTACGTTTTCGGTAAAAAATATTGCGTTTTCATATTCCAAGGTACCGAATTCCGAGTCATGTATATTTTTTTAGTTCATGGACATCTTCTCTTGTAGTATTTGGAAGTAGCAGGCCTGTAATAAAATAAAATATTAATTAAAATATTGTGTACAGAATACAAATTCATAATCCCAAAGGGACATTCCAGGGTAACCCAACCCAATCCCATCAGAGTGTAACCCTCAGCTATCTATTAACAGAATATGATGTCTGTAGTATCTTTAACCCATTGCCACGCTCTAACGCATGAACACATCCCGCCGGGCCACCATACAACGCGATTTTTGCTAAAACACACGACTCAGCGTATGGGTCACGGGCCTGGCGCGTACGCTTAATAAACTGCCGCTTTGAAACCGGCCAGCGGGACAATGCTATGCAACATTTTAAGTAACCATTTTTTTAAACCACAACTTGTATCGCTATCAATGTTATCAGTCTTTACCTTTGTAGATCCACGCTAGGCGAGCCGTGCACGAGCCGAACACGAGCAGAGCCGTTCTCGATTCGTCAAGCGTGGATGTACAACGAACCTACAACGAGCACTTTCCTCAAACGAAGCGAATCCCTTTGTGTTCGACAAAAAACCGACAACTGGCGGAACGCAGCCGAGCACGAGCGAAACGTTCGGAGCGCGCTCGTTGGAGGCTCGTAAGTTGGTCCACTTTAGACGAATTGTGTTCGGCTCGCGCTCGGCTCGCCTAGCGTGGACCCACCTTGACATAGTGAACCCAAGATCCCCGCTCTGGATAGCAGGCCCAAGATAGTCTATCTGGCGAAAGTACAGGAATATTAAGATAATTGATAACGATAACATAACACCTACCTTCTGTTACCGGAATAATCCAAAGGGTAACCCTTCAACCATCTGTTAATAAAGGATATACCTTTAAGGTAGTGAACATGAGTCCAAGCTCCCCGTTTTGTACGGCAGGCTCGAGGAAGTTTTAGACGAAGTGTATCTTGACCAAACTTCAGGAATATTATCACAACGTTATTCTGTTACTGGGATAATCCTAAACACAATATCATTTACCTAAATATCTATGTCTATAATACCTTATGAACATGTATCCAAGCTCCTCGTTCTAGAGGAAGTATTCCAAGAAGTGTGTCTTGGACAAAACTTCAGGACTGTTACCGGGATAATCCAAAGGGTCAACCATCTATTAATATATCTATTAATAGTGGATATACCTTTAAGATAGTGAACATGAGTCCGAGCTCCCCGTTTTGTACGGCCGGCTCGAGGAAGTCTTCGACGAAGTGTATCTTGACCTAACTTCAGGAATATTGTCACAACGTTCTTCTGTTACCGGGTTAATACTAAACACAATATCATTTACCTAAATATCTATGTCTATAATACCTTTAAAGTAGTAAACATGTGTCCAAGGTCCCCGTTCTAGAGGAAGTATTCCACGAAGTGTGTCTTGGACAAAACTTGAGGACTGTTACCGGGATAATCCAAAGGGTAACCCTACAGCCATCTGCTAATAGTGGATATGTCGTAGGATGATTTGATACTTCGAATCTTCGCGAAAATCCTAGCGAAAATCCTAGGGGTTTTGCGAAAACGCGGATAATAGGTTAGGTTAGGTTAGATTGCAAAACCCCTAGGATTTTCGCGAAGATTCGAAGTATCAAATCATCCTACGACAGATATACCTTTAAAGTAGTGAACATGAGTCCAAGCTCGCCGTTTTGTACGGCCGGCTCGAGGAAGTCTTCGACGAAGTGTATCTCGGAGCCGAGCTGCAGGATGCGCGCGCGGACCACCACGAAGTGGAACACGGGGAACAGCTCGTCCATGCTCCAGAGGTAGCTTTGTCCTGGGAATAAACCACAATATAATATCACATCACTAGGGTTAGGAATTTTTGTGTTAGGTGGACAGAGATCAGTGGAGTCGTTGTTTAATTTTTTTATGATTGATTGAATAATTAATTAATCAGATATAATAAATAAATATATTCTTTCAAACAGGCTTTCGCCAATTTTAAGTATTAAATCATTTCATCTTTAATATTTGGCTACCTATGAATTGAAGTACAATAATTCTTTGTAATATAGCTTATGATTATTATTATAATATTTATGGTCTTCGAGAGAACTAGAACCTTAAAAATTAAATAAATGAACTTTCTCATATACCGACATTTTTAATTGAAAATTACAATTTTTCTAGTTTCTCAAAAATAAAATTCATGTTATTTATTTAAATCCCTTGATAAATCCAGCTTAAAATGAACACTATTACGTTATTATTTTATAAGTTAATCATTTATTCAAGTTAAAAATGTTTGTAACATCGACTCCACTGCTCTATGTTCAATAAATGCCACCAAAATCCTAACCCTACACATCACATCACATCCTATGATGCCACTGCTGGACGTAGGCCTCTCCTATTAACTATGCGTATAGACGCATTAGGAGTTAAATGCCCATAATAGTCACGCTGGGCCAGTGGATTGGCGATCGCTGTAATGTGTCAACTATGATGACACTGCTGACCATCATCAATTTTATATCAAAGATGGGCCAGTGACACTTCAATCCCTTAGTCGGTTCTTACGACACTCACGCGAAGAGTTGGGGTGGAGACAAATTCTTACTGCCGTCACCACACGGCACCTTGAAAATTTGAACAAATTGAATCGGTAGACATACCTAGCTCCTGCTGAACAGCGATGGTCATGGTTTGGAAGGTCTCCTTGATGACCCTGAGCTTCTCCATGGGTGAAAACGTGGTCTTTAACTGTTGTAGAGTCTCCACCGCTTCTTGGAATAGCTGTTCCCTGTGTGGGGAGCTATTGAAGCTCTCCCTTTGAAGAATTTCCTTGAATATTTTAACAAATCGATGGAGATCTTACCCAACTCCTGCTGAACAGCGATGGTCATGGTCTGGAAGGTCTCCTTGATGACTCTAAGCTTCTCCATGGGTGAAAACGTGGTCTTTAACTGTTGTAGAGTCTCCACCGCTTCTTGGAATAGCTTTTCCCTGTGAGGGGAGCTATTGAAGCTCTCCCTTTGAAGAATTTCCTTGAATATTTTAACAAATCGATGGAGATCTTACCCAACTCCTGCTGAACAGCGATGGTCATGGTCTGGAAGGTCTCCTTGATGACTCTAAGCTTCTCCATAGGTGAAAACGTGGTCTTTAACTGTTGTAGAGTCTCCACCGCTTCTTGGAATAGCTCTTCCCTGTGAGGGGAGCTATTGAAGCTCTCCCTTTGAAGAATTTACTTGAATATTTTAACAAATCGATAGAGAACTTACCCAACTCCTGCTGAACAGCGACAGTCATGGTTTGGAAAGTCTCCTTGATGACTCTGAGCTTCTCCATGGGTGAAAACGTGGTCTTTAACTGTTGTAGAGTCTCCACCGCTTCTTGGAATAGCTGTTCCCTGTGAGGAGAGCCTGTGTAGCCGTTGAAGAATTTCCTGCGAGAGATTGTAATTTAAAATATTAAATTTTATGAACATTAGAGTTATATAGTACGACTCTTCCCAGCCGAATTTTTCGCTTCGAGCTTCAATCTTTCAAACAAAGGCCGTTGTCTCTATTATCGCAAAGCCGTTAGCTACTGCAACATTCATATTGAAAAACAAATGGATACCGTAACGGATACGTAACGACCTAGTGCTACCAAACAATAACTAGAGCGACATGTGTCTAATTAAACAGGCATTTGCCTGTTATTTAACTTTCTTTCATCATGTTAGCTACTGAGTTCGCGCGTGCCACTGCAACATTCATATTAAAACAAACGGTATCGACATAATATTAAGGTTTAAATTTAATGTGACTGATATTCTAGTTATACGTTTTGGAGTGTCGTATTTCTTCGGGTGGCCTCAGTGCCGGATTTACCAGTAGGCCAAGTAGGCCATGGCCTAGAGCGGCAGATTTTAGGGGCGGCAGATTAGGCGAAAAAAAAATACAGTGGTAGATTAGAGTTTATACGAAGAGGCAGGGGTTGTGTTTTGTATGAAAATTAATAACAATATGCGACTCTGTCCTTACCACACAAACTCTAGAATGAGGTCCTGAAAATAATCATTAAAATTATTTTCTCACTCGCAAACAACAAATCAATCAATATATTGATTTAAACTTTCACGATTATCACTCATATTTTAATGACAAACGGGTCTTAATCGTGTAAACTTACGTTTAATTTTATCCTGACGTTTCGGGCATGACGTCACACCCGTGGTCGCAGGCAGACTGGCGAGAAAATGTATGGCACCTTCGAGCTGCGCGAGTTTTTCGAACTACCCGCACTTGGTCTTAATTATTCCCTTATAGGCTAGGGTTGTCACTAAGCCTACACACAACCACAGATCAAAGAATACACAACTCTCAAAACATCCAATCGCTTTGAAATAGATGTTTCACCACGCCTACATTTGTAAATCACGGGATTCCTCGACGAGATACCTTGCCCCTCGTTTTGATTTAAATTTCGATGTTTGTTAATTTTAATAGCTTAACGTACTTTTCGGCTATGATGTAAACGTTCGGTTGAGAGGACTTTCGCGTTTTGGAGCTTAATCCAGTGGTTTGGTCCGGATTTCAACAAATGCTCGGCCACAACAGGCTTATTAATTTGACGCTTTTTAACAGCCGTGACCCTTTCCGCTATGGTGCGTTTGGTTTCCCCAATACAGGAACTACCACAGTTAATAATCAAGACCAAGGGCGGGTATTTCGAAAAACCCGCGCAATTCGAAGGTGTTGATACATTTTCTCGCCAGTCTGCCTGCGACCACGGGTGTAACGTCATGCTCGAAACGTTAGGATAAAAATCAACGTAAGTTTACGCGATTAAGACCCGTTGGTCACTAAAATATGAAGTGGTTTTATTGTAATATTGATTATATTACAATAAAACCACAAGTCAATATTATTTGGCTTTAAAGTTAAAGAAAGTTACCTGATAATTATCAATTAAAGAAATAATGTAATGGAAAATATTAATGTAATGGAATTTAAAACCTGCGTTTCAGCGTTTTCTTCTTTGTAAACTGGCAAACTGCCCTTACGATATAATTCTGTATTTCGATGACTAATAAAGCTAACAGTGGGCTGTGGCCGCTGTGGGTGTTCGCGGGTAACCAACCAATATTTGTAGCTTAGAATCATATCCAAGGTAATACCACCTTTCGAGACTTCATGATTATTTTCAGAGCATTTGTTGGTACCTACTTTAGTAGATGATTGTTCACCTATTATGCCCGGCATATTTAAGCCGATTTTAGCGCCCTAGTATTCCGCCCTTACATTTTTAATACGTATTCAAAGTAAATGTAGTACCTATATTGTATACATTGCAGTTTGGAAAATGCCTATGCCTGACACTAAAATTAAACGCCAGCTGCTTCCTACGACTTAGAAATCCCGTTTCATTGCCAGCTTCGAATCAGGAATACTCTTCTCATTGAAAGCCAGCTACTAAAGCAGGCTACAAGATGGGACTAAAGAATTGCCATTTTGTAGCCTACTTCGAATCAGGAATATTTTTCTCACATGAATGCCAGCTATGAACTACCAAACCTGGCTACAAGATGGGACTAAAAGTTGTTTTCTATAATTGTTAATTAGCAGATAACTTTAAAGCCAAATAATGTTTTCTGGTTTTATTGTAACATTGATTGATTTGTTGTTTACGAGTGAGCGTAGTAAAAATAATTATAATTAACTATAAAAACCGAGTTGAAAATTTAATAATGGTTTACTTATGCTCTGACTCATTTTTAATTTTTGAATGTTCGAACTTTTTTATTTTCCCAATTTAAGGACCGCTATCTAGAGTTTGGGTGGTAAGGGTAGTCGTACCTATATTATTATTAATTTCCATACAAAGTCAACCCCTGCCTCTTCGCATAAACTCTAATCTACCACTATATCGGTCACTGTATGTTGGCTAGGC
This sequence comes from Thaumatotibia leucotreta, assembly GCA_025490895.1. Taxonomy (NCBI): domain Eukaryota; kingdom Metazoa; phylum Arthropoda; class Insecta; order Lepidoptera; family Tortricidae; genus Thaumatotibia; species Thaumatotibia leucotreta. Next base: position 20,765 of record JALPQI010004782.1, read on the forward strand.
GTCCATCCCTCCAGTGTCATACCAGCTAAAAGTTCGCGTACTAGGATACAAAGTAAGAGAAGTCCTACCGATAACACCGAAGTTCGTAAATTTCGGGGATTTGTTTCCGTCACCATGATGCCTTCATTGCCCATTGTACAAAGCTTTTTTACGTTTCGACTTTTTCGTAAATTTCTTAACTAATTCTTCAAATTGACATAGTGGATAGGGGCGGCAAAATATATATGGCCTACAGGCGGCAGATTTCTAAATCCGGCACTGGGTGGCCTATTGTCCAACACGACCAAACCGTGATATCTAGAATATCAGTCACATTAAATTTGAACCTTAATGTTATGACGATACCTTGTTCTGTTAAAAGTAAGGTGGTTTTTCCTTCTGTAATTTGAATTGACTAGACATGTTCTTTCCGTGGAACCTTCATATCACAGAATTAGATTTGGATAGAAGAAACAAGTTCATTCATTTGTATAGCGGCCGAGCGTGTCAGATTTTGTACTGAAGTTGTTACTTACCTATGATTTTAAATATGTCTCGGGCCCTTGAGTATTCATATTTTATTGTGTTGTTGCAATTAATATTACTTAAGGAGGCATTATTAATGTTTTTGTTCACTTCAACTTACAAAATTTGACGCCCGAAAGCTGCAACCTGCGATTAGAGACGGACAACTCAGTGGATTTCACTGAGTTTATTTGACACGCTAAGTAGATACGTTTGCTTGATCTATGGTATATATGATATCTGTGCTTCATATATTTTATTCGAGACTGATAAAACAGGCCCTTAGTGTACTCACTGATCAATCCCCAGAAAAGGCATAAGCGTAGGGTCTGGCTGCCGATTCCATTTAACTAGCCGTCGCCAATACAGGTCATCCTCGCGTTTGTTGTGGAGTGCGTATAACTAGTGATGGGTCGTTCCCGATAATTTCCCAATCTTACTATGGGGAAAGTTTCCGTTTGGGAATATTCCCCATACTGTGTTGGGTAAGTTACAGAGAACGACCCATCACTACGTATAACACGAACAACGCCGGGTGAACGCGCGGTAATAGGGTCGGTTGGAGAAGTGTTGGTAAAGACTCAAGTTCTTTAAGTCCCATTTTAGGACTCTTCTCATTCATACGCGACTATCGAGCTTAAATGACTACCGAGTATTTTAAGTCGCGAGCTGAGTCCTTCTTTTAGGCTTACTGAGTCCTGCATGTGCATGTAAAGCTCAAGTTCTAATATGAAGACTATTTTTTAAATGTGGGTCTAAAAAATATGAAATGATACAATGCCATATATATTAAAAAATGTTCAAGGTTCAAAATAAGCATATAAATACTAAAAAGAAGCTTATTGTTGTTCAATCTTTATTTGAATTGAATGTAATAAAAACCTCAGTTGGATTTTATTACAATGTTGTATTGATTGCTTATTTAAGCTATATAATATAGAAAAACCTTAATTTCAAAACATAAATCTAGCGAGTCTTCTTGAAGGACTGAAGTCTCTGTAACATTGTAATATACCTCAAGTTTTGACTACATGACAGTATAGTCCTTAAAACTCGAGTCTTAGCATGAAGGACTAAACCGACTCGAGTCTTTACCGACACAAGGTTGGAGAAGTTAAGTGTACTCACTGATCGATGCCCAGAAAAGGCATAAGTGTGGGGTCTGGCTGCCGATTCCATTTAACTAGCCGTCGCCAATACAGGTCATCCTCGCGTTTGTTGTGGAGCGCGTATAACATGAACAACGCCGGGTGAACGCGTGGTAGTAAGGTCGGTTGGAGAAGTGTTGGTAAAGACTCGAGTTCTTTAAGTCCCATTTTAGGACTCTTCTCATTCATACGTCTATCGAGCTTAAATGACTACCGAGTATTTTAAGTCGCGAGTGGAGTCCTTCTTTTAGGCTTTCTGAGTCCTGCATGTGCATATAAAGCTCAAGTTCTAATATGAAGACTATTTTTTTAATGTCGGTCTAAAAAATATGAAATGATACAATGCCATATATATATATAAAATTTTCAAGGTTCAAAATAAGCATATAAATACTAATAAGAAGCTTATTGTTGTTCAATCTTTATTTGAATTGAATATAATAAAAACCCTAGTTGGTTTTTATCACAATGTTGTATTGATTATTGATTGCTTATTTAAGCTATATTATATAGAAAAACCTTAATTTCAAAACACAAATCTAGCGAGTCTTCTTGAAGGACTCAAGTCTCTGTAACATTGTAAAATAGCTCAAGTTTTGACTACTATAGTCCTTAAAACTCGAGTCTTAGCATGAAGGACTAAACCGACTCGAGTCTTTACCGACACTAGGTTGGAGAAGTTAAGTGTACTCACTGATCGATGCCCAGAAAAGGCATAAGCGTGGGGTCTGGCTGCCGATTCCACTTGACTAGCCGTCGCCAATACAGATCATCCTCGCGTTTGTTGTGGAGCGCGTATAACACGAACAATGCCGGGTGAACGCGCGGTAGTAGGGTCGGTTGGAGAAGGGACGCTGCGGACACTACCTCACTAGAATAATAAAATATACAAGATAAAGGACTATGCGTCAAAATGGACCAAAAACCAACAGAGCTGGGAGTAGTGTCATTAAAATGGTCTGCTTAGCTACTTCATTTCATTCTACAGGTGCAAAGTTGAATTCCATTGGCTAATTTTATATGAGTAAGGCGTACCGCGGGCACTCTCTAAGTAAATCACCGTCGACCAGACATCATTCATCATAGTATTAACTCTGACTAAAATACAAATATCTCCGTTTTGCAATGGAATTGAATATAGTGTCTATAGAATGAAATGAAATAAATGTAAATACCTATTTAATGACACCACTTTTAGCTCTGTTGGTTTTTGGTCCACTATCCATACAAATCTGCACATAGTCCTTTCAATGAAACCTTATTAGTACGAATGACAACATACGGAAGGCAAATAAAGATCTACGTATTTTTCTTAAGATATTACGACCAGCATACCACGGATTGTTGCATACAAGTGAATTTCATATTCATATTCCTCTCACAATCAACTTCAATATTCAATACACTGAAGCTATTTGAGACAGACAGATTAATTTGGACATTTTCGTGAAAACATGAAGGAAAAATATTTTTCACCTTCCTTGCTCGGAAAGGGCTTTTTTATTCTTTAAAAACAGATAGCAAAGTTGCGTTTTATCCACAAGAGTGCAAAGTTTGAACTTCCCTTGATTTTTTAAAATAAACGTGTATTTTACATAGATCAGTTGTTTTTATTATGTTGTGTTTCCTCACTTAAGGAAGGTGAAAAGTTTTGTGTTACACACGGCTGCAAAGTTATTTTAGCTCGTGTGTATTGCAACACTCTATATGCTCAGGATTCTATTCTTGAACCACTCGCTTCGCTCAGGATTCTATTTTCGAACCACTCGCTTCGCTCGTGGTTCAACCATAGAATCCATTCGCTAGCTCATGGTTCAACGCTAGAATCCGTTCGCTATATCGTGTTGCAATTCCACACTCGGCTAAAATACAACTTTGCACCCTTGTATAACAAATAACTATGGCACTATAGTCACGTCTATAAATATGTTCACACTTCAAAATCATTAACATGTTTTTGGTCCCGACCGTAATATCCCAATATGTGGCAAAACCGAACTGTTTATTATGCTTACCCATCAATAGGGTTATCACTGTTATTCTCCGGATCTAATTCTTGATCCTTTCTAGGCAGCACAACCTCAGTGCCCTCTGGTGGTAATGCCGGAAACAATAATCTGACAACTTGGTACAATCTGTCAGTTATACTCTTCAATTCTTTGACAGCGTGGCTCAGTAGGAGAGGGTGAACTCGGACGCCTCCGTACGTGGTGTTGAAAGCGTTGGTTAGACTTAGTACTAATTGGCCGAGTGGATGATGTGACGATTCGCAGGCCTGGGGGATAAAAATGAAATGTTCACTATAGTAGAAATTCTGTCTCGTAACACCTACCCTGCGATATCATATCTATGTGACCCGTATGGTTAATTGTATTTTGCGAAACATCAAAATATTATCACGTAATTGAACCCTTTCACAGCAAGCAAAAAAAGGATTCGTTTAAATTTGAACTCTAATACTTCATCAATAGAGTTTAAGATCACAACTGCCAAAATAACGAGTTGGGTTCGTGATCGGTGTAATTGTATTTTGCGACATTATTTAAAGTCGTAGCGAACGCGTAGTAAAATACGCTGTGGGACGTACGGGTGTATTATTAGTACATTGTGCATCAAGGGACTATTTTATACGGAATTACCAACGAGAGTGTTGGAAGCCCGACGCCGTAGGTGGAGGGCTTTTAATGACTCGAGTTAGTATTCCGCTTACCGACCGTGATGCATACAATGTTTTTCATCACACTTGCCAACAAAAAAATTGTTTTAAGACAAAATATTATTCTATGACGTACTGACATTTCTATTAGTCGCTAGGGAATTTCACTTTTCTATTACTCCCGCTACGCATGCCAGCAATGGCGCGCTTAGACAGAAAGTGTGATGAATTTTTTTTTTCAATTTAAATAAAACTTATTTTTTTGTTGGCAAGTGTGATGAAAAACATTGTATGCATCACGGTAGGTAAGCGGATTACTAACTCGAGTAATTAAAAGCCATCCGCCTACGGCGTCGGGCTTCTAACACTCTCGTTAGTAATTCTGTACGTACCTCCCTTGATGCACAATGTACTAATAATGTCATTACCAAAATACAACGATTATATTATTAAAACATTTTGTGTAGCGAAATGACTTCAATAAGCTCACTGGTTTCAAGAACTGCATTAAATTAAAATAGTACATTACGACACAAGTGCGAAAAATACGTGTCGATTTAAAACACTCCCTGTCGGTCGTGTTTTAAAACATCGCCACTCGTTTCGAATTTCGTTTTGGCACGTGTCTCGTACGACGTTTTTTAGTACAAATGGCCCTCCGAAATTTTGGACCTGACGTAAAATGACCCACTTCTCGCACTAGAGCCTAAAAAGTACACCATCTGTACTAAAAAAGTTTTTTTTTATGCGGTTTTAAAACTTTTTGGCCACATACGTATTTTTAAAGCTATTAGATTTCTATGTAACGATGGTAAATGAGTTTAAAATAGCTAATTTCTAAAGTTGTTAGACTTGTTTCACTCTAACGAGAACCGTTTTTAAGATTCGTATTTGCTGACCAACAAAGAACCTTAATGACAGTTAAGCCTAAGCGTTAGAGTGTCCCCTATTTTTCGAGTTTTAGAAATTAATAACGCATACCCCCTAAATCGGTTTCTTTTACCTCAAAACACACTGAAAAAAAAAATCAGTTCATTTCTGTAACTGCAACCCGTGCCGACTTTCATGCCATTTTCCTATACAAAGTATGAAAATGACCAAAATTTTTTTTAGTTTTTTTTAATTTTTTTCTATGGCATTAAAATATACTACTGTCTTATAAACATTTTATCATAATATTAACTTGATGAAAACAGAAAGACAATACATTATTATCAACTTACTGTCTGACTAATTTTTTTCATAGTAATTTGTATGGGAATTTCAGATGAAAGTCGGCACGGGTTCCTGTTACAGGAATGAGCTGATTTTTTTTTTCAGAGTGTTTTGGGGTTATAAAAGCCGATTTAGGGGGTATGCGTTATTCATTTCTAAAATTCGTAAAATAGGGGACACCCTACTAAGCGTGCAACATTTTTGCAACTTACATTATGCAGATACTGCTTAATCTCCTTAAAATCATCCAAATCCAATTTCTTCTGCCCAAACTGAGGTATCACTTCCAAGCAATCCACAGACTTCTCCACCTTCTGCTTAGGTTTTTTCATAGACATCCTGTTATGTTTTTCTTTATGCGAGCACGAGATGGCGACCGCTACGTTCTGCCAGATCTTTTTGTTGTCTATGCCGTTGGAGGTTCCATTTCCGAAGTGGTTTCCGGTGGGAGTGAGGAGGGTCTCGGAAACGCCGAGACAGTTGAAGCATTGATGGAATAGAGCGTTCCATTTTTGATTTGGGGCGACACAGAGTTTGCCGAAGGAACTGTAAAAGGAATTGTTTTTTTTTTACACGTAATGGGTGATTTTGGGGACGTGATACAAAATGATGGAAAAAATTGATACATATCGCGGTTGAGTGGTGAAACCCGATAAGTCGAGATATTGTCATATATTTCGTATTTTAAAAGCTAGTTTGTCCGACTTATCGGGTTTGACCAACCAACCCTCGATGAGGTAATTTTAAATAACTTTCTCCATGAGACCACCCGCAACCACTAAATTGCGAAAAGAAAAATCCTAATTCATAGAAATCCTAGAGTTTAAGTGTCTTTTTTGAACATGTATAATTTAGATTGGGTCCAAAATAACCCAGTATAATTAAATCTCAGACTTTTACTAATAAATTATGTAGTAATAAAATATATATACAATTTTAGACTTTATGCTCCAGACATAAGTAAAAAAGTGTATACATATTTTTATCCTTGACTGTACAAGGGTAAAAATATGTATATACTTTTTTAGTCATGCCTGGAGCATAAGGTCTAAAATTGTATATATATTTTAGCCCCTGACTGTACTGTATTACGTTCCTTTGACGTAATTCAAAGGGACGATGTATTTTGCCCATAATACTTGGAGAAAACAGTGAGAAACTTGATGGTAATATTTTAAGTAAATACTAACTGCCATATTTCATTAGCATTACGTACACTAATACTCGGAAAATGAGAATGAATAATAATAAATAAATAAATAATAATAAATAAATAAATATCTTGGGACATCTTACACAAATCAACCTAGTCCCACGGTAAGCTCAATTAAGGCTTGTGTTGTGGGTTACCAGGCGACGATATATATAATAGATAGATACGTATAGATACTTAGATACATACACAGCCATGACCAAGGAACAAACATTTGTGATAAATAAATACACAAAGAATGCCCTCGCCGGGATTCGAACCCGGAACCTCCAGCTTCGTAGGCAGGGTCACTACCAACTAGGCTACAGAGGCTGACATGAATGCTACGAGGACGAAATAAAGTTACATATGTCAGCCTCCGTAGCCTAGTTAGTAGTGACCCTGCCTACGAAGCTGGAGGTTCCGGGTTCGAATCCCGGCGAGGGCATTATTTGTGTATTTATTTATCACAAATATTTGTTCCTTGGTCATGGTTGTCTATGTATTTAAGTATCTATATGTATCTATCTATTATATATATCGTCGCTTGGTACCCACATCACAAGCCTTAATAGAGCTTACCGTGGGACTAGGTCGATTTGTGTAAGATGTCCAATGATATTTATTATTATTTATTATTTATTTATACATATGTCCGTGAAGTTGACCGCCCCAAACTTTTTGCCCGCAAATAACATATCTATATCGTTAGTTCATCGTTGGTTCACGTTAGTTCAGTATATGAAATCGTTAGGACCCGATTACAACATACGTTTTTTTAAAAAATCGCATCGCATGTATATAAGGAAACGCGTGTTTAATAACACTTATATCTATAACATCTAGACAGGAAATCCTGTAAAAATACTAACAATGAGCAAAACTATTGCATATACTCATTTCCTTAGGATCCATGCAACTTGTCAGTAATTTATGCAAAAATCAACCGTATTGTGAACACGGGCAGGTCATTATCGATTGAGGCGGTCTTTATAATTGAACGCCTTTAATGGTGAGTCAGAAATGAATGAGTACTACGCATTCATTCATCCGATAGATAAAGTAGTAGCAATTATTAATAATCGATGAAAGTCCCGTTTTAGTTAGTTTAGTTCAAGGTCAAGTAGGGTTATCTTATTTATGAAAGTACCTGAGCAGTTCTCAAAAAGTTTTTACAGATGTAGTGAGAAATGACTTGCCTTCGGAAACGTTCGTCAACGTCATGCTGTTTCAGTCTATCTCACTGAGACTGACAGTAATAGCTGTCATGCTACTTCAGTCAGACTGTGCACACTGCCTGAAACAGCATGTGTTTACGAACGTTTCCGAAGGCAAGTAATTTCTCACTACACCTGTATACACAATTATTAGCGCTAAATACGTGAGTTATCGTTTTCCTATTTTGTTACCAACTTTTTATATGATATATCATAAATTCATAAAATGATTGATTTCTTATTAATAATGAAGGTTTTATAGGTTATGGGGCTTTCTTAATTACGCGAAATAATTAAAATAAATATTGATAATTCTACAAAACAACGGTAACAAAATAGGAAAATTAAGCAGTCATTTTTCAATTTGTCTAAATTGTGTACAAAGTTTTTGAGATCAGCTCACCTATTAAACAGTTTTAAAACTATAAAAGGGTAAATAATTTTTTTCTTGTCTGTCACTGTTCTGTCAGTGAAAAGTAAACAAGTTTAAGCGGAAATGTTTTATAAGACGGACCTTTAATATGTTTAATGGGTTTATATTCACCACAAAAAGTTATGTTTAGATGTTAAGTATATACATTTTTTTTAAAGGTTGATCAAGGGAAAACGTTACGCCGCGGCCACGACATCCGTCTAAGGCGACCGGCTTAGCGGAAAACGTATGGTGCTCCCTCTCGTACCCATATCGGCATCCCGATCCAACTCGTGGATTCGCTCGCCGCTGGTCGCCTTAGACCAATGTCGTAGCTGGGGCATTACAGGATTTCAATTTGAGACTTACTTTGGTTTAGGATTTGCCGGCAGCACTGGATTGGACACATTCAAGTGCATAGTCGCATTGCTGATCTTAACGCCCTCCGTCCAGGCGCCGTTCAAGGAGCCCTCGATCTTATCACCACTGGAGAAGGTCAATATTCCCTTGCCAGAGAACACGCCGGCCGAGCGAAACTCGCCCTCGTAGTGGGTGCCGTCTTCGAATACCATCACACCGTGACCCTGAAATAACAGTACATTGTGTATTAAGGGCGGTAAATAAGAACTGGGGAACAAGTGTAAACGAAAGGCAGCTAATTGTCTTTGTCGCACGAATATAAAAGAGTGACAGAGAGGGAAAACTACGATACGCTACTAAGCGTTAGCGGTTGGTAACTTGGCTAAGTATCCTGGTGTGATGAAAATAATAAACAAATATTAAATACAGAGTAACTCTGGGTCGTGGAATAGTAGGAACGGAATTATAACTAACGTGAGACTCAAACATATTAAAATATTATCGAACCGGGTTACTCACGTATTTAAGTCGAAGATTGCTCGACATGTTTCGACCCATTAAAAGGGACCTTGTACGGAGCACCCTCGGCCAAAGCCCGACGCGTGCGAGCAATCTTCGACTTAAATACGTGAGTAACCCGGTTCGATAATATTTTAATAGTGAACGGGGTAGGTACTAGGGACGGACACGCTAAGCGTATTTCTCAAAAATTTTGTACATTTGGATCACGTTTTAGATATTGATAAAAATGGCTGGTAGAGTCAATCATGCTTAGCAAGATCCACCATGTACGAAAATGTTTGTAATGAAGCATTCCTTTTTTGTTACCAAAAAAGTATAGGAATATAGTAACAAAAAAGGAAACGTCCATACTTTTTTTGTAACCTAATGTAAATGTAATGTAATGTGTGTATGTAAATTTTTCTGGAAATGTAGTGTATCTTGCTCGGAATCGTTGACTTAACCAGCCTACCATTTTTATCAATATAGGTATCAATAAGACGTGTTCCAAATGTAAAAACCTTTTGAGAATTGCTCCTGAGCAGTGAGCATCTTTCTCTATGAAGAAAACCAAGGAATCGCGAATAAAAATCTTCTAATTATGTGTAAATTGGACCTTAATTGATAGTCAAGTACCAACTTACTTATAATTAGAAGTTTTTTTAGTAGTTCAGGGAACACATTAACAGTTGTCGTAATATTACCTCTCTTGCACAATCTTAGCTAAACGATACATTCGTTATCAAACTTCTTAATGGGTGAGATTATTAGGTAGGTAATTTATTGCTTACTAAGGACAATGATAAGAGTTTCAATGTAATTCAATAAAAATAAAATGTATTTTTTTTCAGTGATATAGTGAGGTTTTGGGGCAGAATAAGCCTCTTAGGGGATTTTTTTTAGATATAAGTTCAAGTTTCAAAAGTACTCATTCTATAGCACAATAGCTACTAGGTCCTATTAAGTACCTACGTATTTTCAACAGGTAAAAATCGACCCTTCTGAAACTTCCAAAAACCTCTTAGGAGAGGAGAATAGAATATATTTGAATTTGAATATTCTGCTTCCCAGAATCTTACTAGCAGCGGGAATGCACTTTTTTGGCCACCCTGTAGATAAGCTTGATAGCGTGAATCTGATGAGATGAGGACCTACCACGAACCTCTCTCTCGCACTGGTGAATTCGTACGTAAGTGTGACAGGGAGGCAACACTTCGTTCGGACTCAGGATACACGACTAATTATTCTTTCGTAATGGACGGTTCCCTTTAAAAAGGGGTAATCGCAACTTGAATAGGTCTACCTAACGTTTTAAGCCCTATTCATTTCGGCGTATTATATTCACTCGTACCTAATATTAATTGAACGTGCTTTTTTGTGATTAGATTATCGAAAACGTGTTAAATTACAGAAGTCGATCTAGTTTATCGAACAATTATGTAACATATTATGTGTGACCGGCGTTCCACCAAATCAGGCAGATCTGCCATCTAGGTCAATTGGGGGTCTGGCCTGTATAAATGAATGAATTTTATTGAAATAAACACACTAAACACGGGTTATAAAAAGTGGTACATAACAATTATGTGGTACTACGAGGTATGGTGAAGTCGAATAGACGGACAACGGAGACCTGCGATTCGCTTCGAATAATTACAAATTACAATTAATTATTAGGGCTGACTTGTGACGTAAATAAAAAAGAATGTTGTTAGACTTTAGCTCCTGCGTAATTTCAATATCTAATTAATTTAAATATTTCGTAGACACGCGAATGAATAATCGTCAGGAATTATCGTTACTTATCATGTAAACCCAACATTATCACATTTAGGTATTACCTATTGTAAATTCCAAGTCACAGTCGGCCTCGCGCGGAATGTAAAGATTTGAGATAAAAATTGAGCAAATAAGAGAAACGAAATGAGCAAACTTTAAAGGTCTTACCGTTAAAACATCTTGCATAAACAATCCTTCATAATAAATCCCGTCCAGGGTCACTATTAGGCCGCAACCGTGCTTCTTATTATCGCTCCAGCTTCCCAAATACTTTTCTCCTTTCCCGATATCATCCATAACTCCGTACCCATGTTTTACACCATTATTCCACTCTCCAGTGTAAATGGTAGCGTTGGAGGATGTGAAATCACCCTGCTTTTTCACCCCGTGTCCGTGGGCTAAGCCGTCTTTGAAATAGCCCTCATATATGTCACCGTTTATGAATTTTAGGACACCGTAGCCGTTTTGTAGGTTGTCCTTCCATTGGCCTTCGTAGATGCCTGTAAAATAGACAGTTTTATAAATGTTATGTAACGCTTATTGTTGCCTTGCGTAACTTTTCTATGTACAGTCGCCTGCAAAATATCCTAAACAAATCTCAGTTCTAGAAACTTTAGAACCTGAAGCCATAAATAGAGCGTGTTATCTATAATTTCGGTTCGTTGTGTCAATATCGCATTTCGGGTGAAGGTATGAGTGTAAAGACAGATCGGAAGAGACGACAACGCCGTCTGACACGTCTGGAGATGCACTGGTCATGAGAGTCATTTACCGTCAGGCGATATCTATATTTGTTTGTATAAGGTACTTGTATTAATTAACGTAATTTACCTACCTACACCCTAGATTAGGTTGAACCGCACCACCTATCATAGAGCCTAAATTTAGGTTGAAAAAAAGTAACTCACCTAGCCCAGGATCTTCCATCTTGCCATGCCCGCACAGCGCGTTCAGCTGAAACTGCCCCGCATACAGCTTGCCATCCGGCCACTCTATCTTGCCACTCCCGTGCAATTTGCCGTCCAGCCATCTCCCTTGGTACTTCGCGTCTTTGAAGAATGAACTTTTACTCGAAAACGTGTGACTAGCAGTTCTGATCGATGGGGGCTTGAAAGACGATTCCTTGTTCAAGGCAGACTTGATTGCCGAATTCAGAGCGTGAATCCATTCAGTCTTCTCTTGCTCCGAATTCGTACACACAGAAAGAACTTCCTCAGGAGTTGTCAGCTGTATTACATTTGTTAAAGAGTCAGTGTTAGGAATTGATTCTACCCAGAGCGTTATCAATGGGTGCACGATTGAAGTGCTCCCATTGATGTGGATGAACAAGTCATTAAACAGCACGAACCAGTGCGATGAAAACCTTCCAGGGTTCACTAAGCTGAGCTGACGCGACTTAGATTCCCGAACTAAACGCCGTTCAGGAGTTCTGTACTGGTCTAAGCTTTTCCCTACTGTTTCCCAGAAAAGTTTAGTTACATCAGCCTCTTTTCGTTTCTTTTCCTGCTCCTCTATTAACAAGTCCATAGACGATAAGACTTTTTTAAACCGATTGTCTATATTGCTCATGTCATCTAAGTCGGCGTCGTTCCTGTTTGATTTATTTCGTAACAAAGATTGAATAATGCACCTATACGAGCTCAATCTTGTTAGGGGTTGTACGAAAGCCAGCCCCACTATGGCTTCAAGTGTTTTCTTGTTATTCTTTTGTTTGTTCGATGGCAGTTGATCACTAAATAAATTGTATACACTTGATGGAACATCAATAACATTATTGATTTGAGCAAATCCACCAATAACAATCAAATTGCTTATTGCTAAATAATACTTTCTGTACAAATAAATATATTCTTCTAAATTTTTGATTAAAGAAATATCACATTCGTTTATATGCTTCTCCGCACACTGCCACATTGATAACACATTCAGGGCATTAATGTTCAATATGTCACTGTAGATATCACAAACAGTCTCATACACATTGGAATGTAAGACAATAGCTTTACTTTTCTTCAGAAAGGGCTTAACTAGAGAATGATATATCAACAGCATTTCCTCTAAATATTTTTGAGCAATAGACAGATCTCCGAACTCGGGGGATTTAGTGGGCTCATCATATGGTCCCATTGAACAGTATGTTATGTTACCTGAAGACAGTATCAAAGAATGATAGCACATATTTTGGGGTTTTACACAATTTTGAGGCCTACTTAACTTTACGAGTTCAACATCACCATTTTCTTTGAAATCATTTTCTTCCACAGGGACTTTGTACAAATTTTCTATAGATTGTGTGTGACCATCTGTATGCTTACCCATGTAGAAAATATGTTTGTTGTGTGTGTACGCTAGAGTGTGGTGATCTGTTGCTATCATGTCTCTTACCCTATCACCACCGGAGATATCTGTGAACTGTTTAGGCCCACTTTTGTCCTCTCTATCATCAAAACTGACTTGGTGAAAGTGATTGTAGCCCCACATGAAGAGTCTGCCATCTAGCGTCAAAGCTGCACAATGCCATTTGCCGCAAGATACTTTCTGTAGTCCAAAGCCTGATAAAGTCATTACAACCATTGGTTTTAACCTTTTTACTGTGTCTCCAACTCCAAGCTGCCCATGTGCTATTTCACCCCAGGTCCATAGTTCAGTGGCTAAGATGTTTCTACCTAATTTTGCCATGTTCTTAATGTTTTCACTTTTTCTCACAGATTCAAACTCCTTCTCACTGCTGATTGTACTTGTGGAGAACTGAAGATCTTCGAGGTGGCAATCAGAAGTGCAACTGTACATGAGGGAGTTGATTTCTTCATGTTGCAGTCGCATTTGGATTTCAACAGCTTCATTATTATCACTACTGCCACTTACATGCCTAGAGAGTGTTACTACTTTATCTCCTACTGTTTTGACACCTTCATAAACAAAATTTGTTAGATTAGAAACATTTTCTTTAATAATTCTTGTGGGTTTTTCTGTGTATTCAACAAGATAGTCTTCTCCTGCTGAAACCCACGACAATTGTTTACTTAAAAATTGCTTTGCTGCATCTGTGTTTATGAAAATATTGTTAAGCTTCTCCTTACTTTCTTCTGTGATTTCATCATCTAATTCAGTTTCAATTTCAGTGCTTTTATTCTCATCTTCAATTTCTTGTGGTTTTAATTTATCAGGTGCTTTTTGATTTGAATTTGATTTAGCTATCTTTGATTCTTCAGATGAGGGACTAGAGTCTTCTGTAAAACTATGAGCATCTATGTGGACATCTGTTTGTGGGGCAGTGGTGCTGCTGGAGTCTTCACTGGACTTATTGAGTTGGACTCCGAGGGGACAGGTCTCGGACAAGGACGGTACTGACGCTGGGGATGCTAAACCTATGGATGTTTGACATTGTGAACAATTTGAGGCAAAAACCTCTTCATCATCATTGTCACTGTCTGTGTCACAGTTATCAGATTGCCGGACATTTTTCCTAGCTATTACGGCCGCGAAATCATCACCAACAGAAGCACTATACACTGTTCTTCCATCGAAAAATGGCACTTTTTTAATGCTAGTAGTGTCCAGAGCAATTTGAGGCATAACACCAGATCCCCAGAGCTGCCCTTCACTGCTAATAAACAGCTGTCCAAAGTCACTAGTCACTACATTACGAAACTTTACTTTTAAACTGGAGCTTTTGAATCCATGGGGACAACATTTAGCCTCCTCCCTGACAACAATCTCTTCCTTATTTTCGAACTTAGTGTTAGTCTTGTATAGTCTGCCGTGCACGTCGATGATGTAAAGGATATCATTGTGGTGTGATATGTCTATCGCTGATATACCGCTGATTTTGCTAAAGTTTAAACAATCGTCTTCAATGTTACTGTGATAAAGGCCATGGTCATTACCGAGAACGATCACTTCCGAGCCTAGAGAACACAGTTTCACAATTTTATCAGGAATCTGATTCGATTCCGAAAATGTACTAGCTTTTATCCCTTTCCAAAATTTATGTTGACTCATAATTTCCTTTTTCCATTAAATACATGGAGACGAGATTCTATTAACTTTCTGTTTAAGAATTAAAACAACAATTCTGTACGTTTATAAACACTCACTTCTTATTATATTTATTAGGTCAAAGAACACATTACTGTTGCTGTTAATTATACTTTTCAAGGGAACAACAATATTATTGTGACTTGATTTATTTATCAAATTGATGGGATGGGATGATTGGTGGGGGTTTTGACTTGACATTTGAGACAAAAGAATAGACAAGATAAATATCAGCATGTAGGTAAAGCGATCACACATGACACAAAATCGATTTTTTTCCAGAGATTGAACGAGTTTGTAAATAATTGCCTCAAATAGCATGAACGGTGTTGCCATGTGGAAAAGAACGAATGAAATATGACAGTGCACCTATCAAACATGATTTCATTCGGTCAGCAAAACCTTTCAAATTAAAAATGGCGAGCCGTGGTGGGTCTGCTAGACGTATTCCTGAAAATGAAGCCGCAATTACGTACGTTCAGTGCGATGGACTGGTAAGTAAATGCAAGCTAAAATTTATATGTACATCGTGGTGAAAGTTTTTACTCTGAGGATTATTACGTTTTGTATAAATTGGATCTGTCGACGCGTCAAAACGTCGGTTGTTTTATTGTTTTATAGAATCCTTTCGACGCGTATCTACCCGCAAACTGTTTAAAATGATTGTAGGCAAGTTCACTTTCATGTGTAACACCCAAGTTTTATTTAAATATGCAATAAAAACATCAGTTTATATTCGTATAGAGGTTATGTTCCCAACCTGAAAAATAACATGATTCAATTGCCCATTCTCTCTAACTGTAAACATTTGGAACTACACAAACAAGTTTGTTGTGAAGAAACCTCATATAAACATACTAATAAAAGTTCCTATTTGTGCGCACCGCCAAACTTTACTGAATTAGAATTAGTCATAGGTCATTTTAGGACACTTTAACGGGCCCGTCTGCCTAGAGGTTACCGAATTCGGTGATGATCTCAACATGACCTGATCCCGCTATTTATTTTAGATAATGAGCTATGACACACCTGTTATTTACCTTGAAGTTGATTGATAAATGTTTATTGTTATGAGTTTGTTTTGTTTTGCATAAGTCAATAATTTTTGCAATGCATAATGGCGCAAGCTACTGAATTTAAACAGTATAAGACGAGTTAAGAAACACATTTATGTGTTGGTTTTAATTGTAGACATTTTGCATACTTATCCCACTCATAACTCATCTTACATTGGCCTCTTTAATGCTTATACAGTAGAATCTTGATAACTCGAACCTTGTTAAGTCGTAATCCTCAGTAAATCGAAAAGATATGCTATTCCCTTCCGCCGAACCCCGAACGACGCAGTAACTCGAATTTTTTAGACTCAGTAACTCGAACAATAAGTTATTTCCCTGTGAAGCATTACTCGTACATTTTAATACTCAGTAACTCGAACTGCAAATATCTACCTCATTAAGTCGAAATTCATAAAATATAATGATTTCTTACTCGGGATTCCAGGAGCTAAAAACTCGTGGCAATAAAATCAAAAAGGAATGTTCGGGGCTCGGGGCCTCTTATCTAAGTATTGTTTTTGTTTTGCACACGTGCAAGGAATGAATACATTCAATAAACTTTCTAATTTCTAAGAAACGCAGATGTTATGTTTCTTCATTTTTGGTCAATGATATCGAGGATCATAATATGTATATTCAGTTCACTATATGAACTAGAAAAAATAATTGACAAAAAATCTGTAAATGGCTTGCATCAAACGAAGATAACAGATTTTTTATCAATTATTTAAAACATAAAGTGTAAGTTCATTCATTATAATTATGTACTTGACTCTCATTTTATGTTACCTAATGTAATTTGTCGTAATAAATGTTCTATGAAATTGTGCCTTTTATGTCGAAATTTGATGAGTTAACTCCTCATATCTCGAAATTCTTGTTAAGTCGAAAACTTGCTATCTCGATTTTTTTTTGGTTTCCCTTGACATTCGAGTTATCGAGATTCTACTGTATTTGTTACTCTTCCATAAAATCTGTATCAAAATGAATTTCATTCCTTTTAAGACTTGTTCTCTCAGCATTTGAACCACTTTTATTACCTTTGTTACATTTATTCTAAAGTGAGCCAAAATAATGACTATATTTCAATCACAATTGTATTGCACAGGGTACTATATACAATTTTATCAAATCACTGTTGCAGTTGAAACACCAAGAGAACAACCCTTAACATGTTCTTTATTTTAATATTACAGGCGGTAATGAAAATTCTGAAACACTGCCATGAAGAGTCACAAAGCAACATGGAGGTGGCGCAGGGCGCGCTGCTCGGGCTTGTGGTTGAGAACCGGTTGGAGATCACCAACTGCTTCCCGTTCCCCAAGCACGATGACACCATGGATGAGGAGGAGTACCAACTCGCCATGATGAGGAGGCTGCGGAGGGTCAATGTTGACCATTTCCATGTTGGCTGGTGTGTAATATTTTGTCATTACCTATGAAACTGGCATTTTTGGTCATAGACTTTAGTTGATCCCTAATTTTATTAACTAAAGAGAAACTTAGATTCTTTGTTTTCAACATTAAATTGAGGCTTTGAAATTGATATTGAATATTCCACAAAAGAATCTTTCAAATGTTATCCACCACATTTCCCAAAATATCCCAAAATGTTTGTATGAATCGTTCCTTTTTTGTTACCAAAAATGTATATGAATCTGGTAACAAAAAAAAGAAACATCCATACAAACTTACTGGGACATTTTGGGAAATGTGAACCAATTTTTATCAATATTGAAGATATAAGTTTCTGTTTGACCCAATGGTTGACTGGTAGAGAATGCCTTAAGGCATTAAGTCCGCCATTTGTACTTTAATTTTTTGTAACTATGCAATAAAGGTTAAATAAATAAATAAATGTAACCCAAATGTATGTACAAACTTTTTGAGAGTGCTATAGATAGCACACAAGTTACCAACTCCACTTTCACACGCTCTATCATCATCTTCAGGTACCAGAGTGCCGACGTCGGCAACTTCCTGAGCCTGTCGCTCCTCGAGTCTCAGTACCACTACCAGACCTCCATCGAAGAGAGTGTGGTGGTCATCTACGACACGAAGAAGTCTGCTCGCGGGTTCCTCACGCTGAAGGCCTATAGGTTAACACCTCAGGTTGGTGTTATTAGCTGATTATATGTTTTAAATATATGCACTCAATAAGTACATTTAAGCTTAAAAAATGGTCTGACAGATTAATAAGAAAATCCCCAATGGTGTTATTAGCTAATTATACATTTTAAATATGAGCATCTAGTAAGTAAATACAAGCCTGAAAAATATTTACATTGATAGGAAAATGCTCAAAAATATGTTCTTGGTTACAGACAGTAATGTAAAGTAACTAATAAACTTCAAAAAATCCAGTTTAAGCTATAACAGTAGGTGACCTTTTTCAGTGTTAGGGACACAAAACAGAAAAAACAGTAGAAGCGTAATGTAAGCGCAGCGCGTGTGGCAATAGTAAGCAGCGCAAGGCTTACCTGCACAGAATTTAACCACAGTAGGCCGTCAGTTCTCTAAGCGCGCTCACGTGAGATCGTTTTCGAATAAATCCGAAAAAGAATGTGCAAATATGCCTTTTTGTGCCGTTTTGGGATGTAAAAGTAATAGCCAGAAGTCAAACCTCACCAATGAAGGTATTTCATACCATCGGAAGTTCTTAATTTGTTAATATTTTAATATTTTCTAAAATATTTCGTCTTCCGCAAGATGTTTGTACTACACTAAATAAGAAACAACTTTATATGCCAACAATAAGGTCGTTTTTTATTTGGCATGAAACTATGGAAATTTCTAGAATTTCGGAACGATAGGCTGAGTAGCGGCCAATGCGAGGAAAGGGTCCAAAAAGGTATCGATATCGATATTTTATTTCGTCGATATACCTACATTAGTTGTCTTGAGCCGATTAAGTGAAAAAAAATTAAACATGTTCTCTATAATCTTTATTTATTTAATCGGGTTTCCGACTGTCATCGTCATCATCATCATCATCTCAACCTTTTGCTGCCAGCTGCTGAGCGTAGGCCTCATCATATTATAATATTGTGGATATTAAGGTTTCGTGGCCAAATCATAGTTTCGCCATGTCCGCCAGACTGTCATCGTCATCATCATCATCATCTCAACCTTTTGCTGCCAGCTGCTGAGCGTAGGCCTGCATGTCATCCAATTATAATATTGTGGATATTAGGGTTTCGTTGCCAAATCATAGTTTCGCTATGGCCACCCGACTGTCATTGTCGTCATTATCATCATCACCCTAAGACTACTACCTTACCTACTGCTTAGTATAGATCCCCACATCCTCATATTATAATATTGTGAATGTTAAGATTCTATTGTCAAATTATAGTTTCGCCATGTCTGCCCGACTGTCATCGTCATCATCATCATCATCATCTCAGCCATTTGCTGTTAGCTGCTGAGTGTAGGTCTGCTTATCATAATATTATAATATTGTAGATATTAAGGTTTCGTTGCCAAAACATAGTTTCACCATTTCCGCCCGAATGTCATCGTCATCATCATCATCTCAGCCTTACTTACTGTGAGCATGAGCATATCCTAATATTATAATATTATGGGTGTGAATTTGAAGGTGCTGTTCTCAAATTATCGTTATCATTGTCTGCCCGACTGTCCATCCGTCTGTTTTTAAATATTCAAAAGGTTATGAATTAATTATTTGTTATATATTATTATTATATTTGTTTTATTTAAAAATGCTCCGCTATCTAAAATTATCTATATATATGTCGCAGAGTGACAACGTTGGCGTCACATTGTATTAAGATAAAATTTGTTGCTGTGTATTTCAAATAATTTCAATTGTTGATAATGTTGATTTCATATTTGGTGGTGCCATCTATTGGCAGTCCTTGGAAGCGTCGAGCAGTTTTGCTCGGGTGCGGTCGGCGCAGAACTAGTAGCGGTTAGGTTGGCTAACCTGAATAATGAAAGTGACAGTTGGCCAACCTTACAAGAATTGAATTGGTGGGAAACGGCTTCATGGCCGTCATTCTGAATTGAACCGTTGAATCGTCACAACATCTTGCTAGTTCTGCGACGAACACACCACGTTTCCAACAAAGTGTTAGAATAACTTAATTAGCCTTATCATTGATTATACTCCGATTGTAATTAGAGAATAGAAATCTGTTGAAAGTATTCTATTGTGTTTTGTGAATTACCGTCATGCACGAACCCAGTGGCAATGAAACCCTAGACAAGAATCCGTCATCAGAAGTGGGATCCGGACGCCAATCCCCACGGCTACCAGCAAGGCGTAGGAATGATCAAAAATGGCGGTTGATTATGGAACAACAAAACAAAAATTTTATGGCTTTGTTGCAAACTCTAAACAAGCCGCAGTCATCCACACCTAAAGATCTACGCCTACCAGAGTTTGATCCAGATAAACAAGACATCGATGCACGGGCCTGGATATCAACCGCGGACATGTGCATCGACGACCCACAAAATCATGGCACAAGTCTGATGATTGCTTTGAGCCGCGCTCTCAAGAATCGTGCTTCAACCTGGTTTTCTAGAGCAGCCTATCCCGGTATGACCTGGACCGACTTCAAAGAGCTCTTCATAGCAAGGTACGATACGTCTGAAACCAGTGCCGCCTATCTTATAGACCTTTATACCAAAAAGCCAGACGATAAAGAATGCTTAGCTGCTTATGCTTCGAACTTGATGTCGTCCATTATGTCAAGATGGAATGGCTTGACTACTGAGCAAATAGCTATAGCTACGGTGCTGGCTCATATTTCTCGTCACGAACCACGTGTTCAACGGTTATCCTTCACAACCGATATTAAAACCCGAAGTCAGTTGCAACAAGAGCTCAAAGCGGTGTCATTTTTAAAGAGAAAAGACTCGGAGAATAGCTCATTAGATGAACCAGAGACGAAAAAGACACGCATAACAAGTTCACAAGCGAACATTAAGTGTTTTTATTGTGGCAAACTTGGCCACAGGGCTCCGCAATGCTTTGCAAAAAGAGAAGCGAACCAGCAAGAGGCCCGGATGAAGACCAACGCTACCACCAGGGACCAAGCTACTGAAAGACCCGTCACTTGTTTCACCTGCCGGAAGCAAGGACACTACTCACACAACTGCCCAAGTAGGAGCGGCCGGGAGGGAAGCAGCAGCGAAGCCAGCAGCTCGAAGCAGAAGCGTGTCGACGTGTGCGTCGTGGGCGGCCCTATAGGACTACTGCGTCATTCTGGTGAGCATTTGCCGTTTTATTATGATTCGGGAGCGGAATGTTCACTAGTTAAGGAATCTGTATCAAGTAAATTTAGCGGCAGGCGAATAAACGATAATGTGACTATGTTTGGTATAGGCCAGGCTTGTGTAGTCTCGACAGTACAAATTTTGACTACTGTAAAAATTGACGATGTAACATTCGAGATTCTTTTACATGTACTTCCTGACAATTACTTGCGACATGGAATCATGATTGGACGCGAAATTTTAGCAATTGGTATAGCTGTTCACATGACAGCGGATAAAATCAAATTTGAAAAAGTCCGTATTGTCGAATCATGTGACCTTGTCGCAGATACTAAGATTGACTTTGACCTGATTGATACCGATTGTGCCCCTGCTTCAAAACCAAAATTAATAGAGGTTTTGAAATCTTTCGAAAGTTCTTTTACGACTGGCATACCTACATCTTCTGCGGATACTGAGCCGATGAAGATACGTCTTAAAGACCCCCATAAGACAGTTAATCGCCGTCCTTACCGATTAAGCCCCGACGAGCGACAAGTTGTAAGAAATAAGGTTAATAGCTTACTACATGCAGGTGTAATTCGCCCTAGTGCATCGCCATTTGCGAGTCCCATACTTTTAGTAAAAAAAAAAGATGGGTCTGATAGAATGTGCGTAGATTATCGCGAATTAAATGACAATACTGTGCCTGAACGGTTCCCCTTGCCGCTTATCTCTGACCAAATTGCTAGATTACATGGTGGTTACGTCTTTTCGATTCTCGATTTAGCGTCAGGTTTTCACCAGATACCAATAGAGCCAGAGTCAATCGAACGAACAGCATTTGTGACCCCCGAGGGTCATTACGAATATCTTACGATGCCTTTCGGGTTACGCAATGCACCATCAGTTTTTCAACGTGCTCTTATTAATGCTCTCGGCGATCTTGTGAATACCTACGTTGTGGTGTATATGGATGATGTTCTTATAGTAGCAAAAAATGACACTGAGGCTCTGGAGCGGTTGCAAGTGGTACTTAAAGTTCTGGCCGAAAAAGGTTTTTCGCTGAACCACAAAAAATGCGCTTTTCTGAAACGAAAAGTTGAATACCTGGGATATGAGGTAAGTGAAGGCCAAATCCGCCCAAATAGTCGTAAGATTGAAGCTTTAACCGGTCTACCGCCACCAAACACAGTGACGCAGTTGCGACAATTCATCGGACTGGCCACATACTTTCGGCAATTCGTGTCGAAGTTTTCACAAATCATGGCCCCATTATATTCTCTGACCTCTGGAAATGGTAAGGTAGACTGGAAACCTGACCACGAGGCTGTCAGACAGCAGATCATTTCAATCCTCACCAACGAACCGGTACTTACAATTTTTGATCCAGAATTAACAACAGAACTGCACACGGACGCGAGTTCGATTGGATACGGCGGTGTGCTGATGCAACAAAAAAATGGTAAGTCACACGCAATCGCTTACTATAGCAAACGCACGACAACCGCGGAGTCTAAATACCATTCTTACGAGTTAGAGACTCTCGCAGTTGTTAACGCCGTCAAACACTTCCGGCATTATCTGCACGGACGCAAGTTCACCGTGGTAACCGATTGTAGCTCTCTCCAATCAACACGGACGAAGTTAGATCTAACACCGCGTGTCCACAGATGGTGGGCTTTCCTACAAGGGTTTGATTTTGATATTGTTCACCGAAATGGCAAAAGAATGTCTCACGCCGATTTCTTTTCGAGGAACCCGTTGCCGATTGACAATACCATGATCGCAAAGGTACAGTCCAAACAGGTAAACCTGACTGAGTTAAGTGATAATTGGTTGATGGCGGAACAGCAAAAAGATGAGCAGCTTTCAAAACTCATGGTCGAATTAAGGGAAGGGAAGCTGCATGTTGACGTAGCAAAGACTTACGAAATTCGATCCGGTATAATTCATCGAAAAATTCAACGTCACGGTAAGACCCGTTGTTTGCCAATAGTTCCTCGATCATTTCGTTGGTCTGTCATCAACAATGTTCACGAGGGATTACTACACTTAGGATGGGAGAAGACTTTGGAGAAGGTGTACGATCTCTACTGGTTTGACAACATGGCAAAGTACGTACGGAAGTTTGTCGAGAATTGCATTGCGTGCAGAATCTCCAAATCGAATTCTGGTAAGATACAGGCAACGATGCATCCTATACCTAAGATAGCAATCCCGTGGCACACGGTGCACATTGATGCAACGGGGAAACTGAGCGGAAAGAACAACAAAAAGGAATACGTCTTCGTGCTAATTGATGCGTTCACCAAGTACGTATTGTTACAACATACGCACAATATTGATACAGCTAGCAGCATTAAGGCTCTCAAAGGTAGCGTAGCTCTGTTTGGTGCGCCCACCCGTCTGATAGCTGATCAGGGTCGGTGCTTCGCCAGCAGAGATTTCAAAGACTACTGTAACTCGGTCAACATAAAACTTCATTTAATTGCAACAGGGAGTTCACGTGCCAACGGACAGGTAGAACGCATCATGAGTACCTTAAAAAATATGCTAACAGCAGTCGAAACCAGCAATCGATCTTGGCAAGATGCTCTTCCAGACGTCCAGCTTGCTCTTAATTGTACCATGCACAGAGTCATAAAAGCTAGCCCGCTGGAACTTCTGATTGGTAAGGTTGCACGACCTCTCGATATCCTGTTTATTAACGAGGACGAATCTGAAGTCGACATCAATCAAGCTAGGAAGCAGGCAGTGGAGTGTATGGAAAAGGCTTCTGCAAGTGATAAGGTAAGATTTGATTCCACTAAGGCAAAAGTAAGACCGTTTTCTAAGGGTGAATTTGTTTTGCTAAAAAATGAGGAGCGGAATCAAACAAAACTTGACCCCAAGTTTAAAGGCCCCTTCAAAGTATCAGAAGTATTAGATGGAGACCGGTATATTCTTCGAGCTCTTAATTCCAACAGAACTTATAAGTACGCACACGACCGCCTCCGAAAGATGCCTGACAGTAATTTACAAGACATTGACTCTGAAATCGTCGACAGTGACAGCAATGATAGCATGGGCGATAATTGTACCGACGATGACAGTAGTATTGGCAACATAAATAAAAACCAGTAAAAGTGCTTCATAACAATGGCTTTTAATAGTAATCAATCAATCATTTGCATAAGTTAGATTACATGTTGAGACATAATTTAATTAGAAAATAATTATTGTGAGTGGTGATTTGAGTTACGCTGAGGGAGTGTCCATGGAATTCGGTCACCCTTGCGCAATGTTAAGTATTGTCGGTCATTCTTGGGGCTGTCCATGGAATTCGGAGCCTTCGAGAATTGTCCAGGAGTGTCGGTCATCCTTAGGGGTTGTCCATGGAGTTCGGTACCCTTAAGGATTGTCCAGAAAAGTCGGTCGTCCTGGGCCTGTCCTCGGAGTTACCTGGTTAAGGCAAGGTGACTATCGGACATCCCAGGACTGTCCAGGAATGTCGGTCGTCCTCAGCTGTCCATGGATTTCGGTCGCTTTTGAGGACTGTCCAAGAAAGTAACTAGTTTGCTTTGTAGTTATTGCCCTAGGACTGCAATGTGAAGAGTGATATTGTCGTAAAAGTAGTACCTAACCGTAATAGTTACAAAACAGAAGTTTGAAAAATGCTTGTGTCAGTTAGGTCGATGCAATCTTATTCTATTTCGTAATGTGTCAATTTGTGACACGGCCAACTTTCTTCTTTTTTTGTTTATTACATTACATGGTCAGGTTGGCCGAGACTGAGCAATTACTGTGGCAAGTACGTTTTTCTTTTTCAGGTCCGTCACACTCACACGAGGACGTGTGAGATGTCAAGATGGCCGTGTCGCAGAGTGACAACGTTGGCGTCACATTGTATTAAGATAAAATTTGTTGCTGTGTATTTCAAATAATTTCAATTGTTGATAATGTTGATTTCATATTTGGTGGTGCCATCTATTGGCAGTCCTTGGAAGCGTCGAGCAGTTTTGCTCGGGTGCGGTCGGCGCAGAACTAGTAGCGGTTAGGTTGGCTAACCTGAATAATGAAAGTGACAGTTGGCCAACCTTACAAGAATTGAATTGGTGGGAAACGGCTTCATGGCCGTCATTCTGAATTGAACCGTTGAATCGTCACAACATCTTGCTAGTTCTGCGACGAACACACCACGTTTCCAACAAAGTGTTAGAATAACTTAATTAGCCTTATCATTGATTATACTCCGATTGTAATTAGAGAATAGAAATCTGTTGAAAGTATTCTATTGTGTTTTGTGAATTACCGTCATGCACGAACCCAGTGGCAATGAAACCCTAGACAAGAATCCGTCATATATAAACGGCAATGTCCTGACTGACTGACTTACTGACTGATTGACTTAAATCAATGCACAGCCCAAACCGCTGGTCCTAGAGAGTTCAAACTTGGCATGTAGATCTGTCTAGAGGCGCACTAAGAACGGATTTTTCATTTTTGACAAAGTTTCTAAACGTTTCAATGTTATACTTCGCAATTTGTATAAGGTACCGTGCCTCCTTAAAATGACAAAGTAGCACATTGTAACGAATAGAAACTTCGATAAAAATAATACCACCAAAATTAGGCGGTTGAAATGTTTAAATATTCACCCAGGAAATGACGATGCCTGCGTTGCTAATTTTAATTCGTGTAGTTTATTTGCAATTAAGTATTTAATCATGTCATACTAATATGTTGTTCAATGAAACAGACTTCAGACAGAATGTAATAAAGTAAGATTATACTTTGGCTAAGGAAAAGTTAGAACTGCGATCCCACACAGAAACGAACGGCTATCAAAGTAAATTTTGGTTTAGGTTAAAACTGCGACCCCACATAGAAACGAACGACTATCAAAGGAGGTTCAGGTTAGGTTTGAACTGTAACCCCACACAGCAACGGACGGCTTTGATAGTAGGTTTATGTTAGGTTTGAACTCCAACCCCACATAGAAACTAACGCCTATTAAAGTAGTTTAGGTTAGAACTGCGACCCTACACAGCAAACGGCTATGAAAGTAGTTTTAGGTTAGGTTGAAACTGCGGCCATTGCGATCCCACGCATAAATGAACGGTTATTAAAATAGGTTTAAGTTAGGTTACAACTGTGACCACATATATAAGCGAACAGCTATCAAAGCAGGTTCAGGGTTAGTTTAGAACTGCGGAATAAATATTACTAAATTTAAACCAAACTAAAATAAGATCCCGTAAAGAAAAACCTTATAAATACAAAATAACTCAAGTACGCAGGTACATTCAAAATTCCCTGATTTAAATTTACTATAAACTATTCTTCGACAGAATGACTTGTCGATGAAATGAAAATACTTGAACCGTTGTCTTTGAAACAACTTTCGATTAAATGTTTGTCGGCAAGTCAAGGCGAAATCAAAAAAAAAAATCTATAAATTTAAACTTATTTTGGCCACTTTTGAATCTCCTGAGAAAAAAAACAAGATGGATTCATTGGTCGCAGGAAACCGTGTAACATGCATAGGTAGGTATCTTTTTTGAAGTCGGTTGAAAACATTTTTTTTTTCATAGAAGTCCAAAATCTACGCGTGCGAAGCCGCGGGCAAAAGCTAGTATAATATAAAAGTGCTCCTTTCAATGTCAAAGTGTTTACTTACTTACTTTTAATGTCAAAGTAATCACTTTGACATTAAAAGAAGCACCATTAATTTTAGTTACATCCTGGATGAGTTCCGTAAAAACCAAACTAGAGAACCAAAGATATAGTAGTCTTGGCTGAGACCTTTGAGGACTTAAGTACTACGCTCGTTGACCTCAGTATAGCCTCCGAGCGAGTTGGTCTTAGGATGAACATGGATAAGACTAAAATCATGTCCAATTCCCATGTAGCACCAACTCCCGTAATAATCGGAGACTACACTCGAAGTTGTAGACGAATATATATACCTAGGACAAACTATCCAGTTAGGTAGGTCCAACTTCGAGAAAGAGGTCAATCGTCGAATCCGACTCGGTTGGGCAGCGTTCGGGAAGCTACGACACATATTTTCGTCCAATATTCCGCAGTGTTTGAAGACGAAAGTCTTTGATCAGTGTGTGTTGCCAGTCATGACATACGGTACTGAAACGTGGCCGCTTACAATGGGCCTCATAAGAAGGCTCAAAGTCACCCAAAGGGCAATGGAGAGGGCTATGCTAGGAGTCTCTCTGCGTGATCGGATTAAAAATGAGACCATCCGCAGCAGAACTAAAGTAACCGAAATAGCTCTCCGAATCGCTAAACTGAAGTGGCAGTGGGCGGGGCACATTGCGCGTAGAACCGATGGCCGTTGGGGCGGGAAGGTTCTTGAGTGGCGGCCACGTACCGGAAGGCGTAGCGTGGGTAGGCCCACCACAAGGTGGACTGATGACCTGGTGAAGGTCGCAGGAGTCCGCTGGATGCGGGTGGCGCAGGACCGGTCATTGTGGCAATCTTTGGGGGAGGCCTATGTTCAGCAGTGGACGTCTTTCGGCTGATATGATGATGATGATGACGATGAAAAACCAAAGCAAATCGAAGAAATGTACTTTTTCATCACACTTGCTTTGTAAGCGCCCCATTGCTTGCATGCATCGCGGGAGTATTCCCCAGGGAGTTATAGAAAAGTTGGTACGTCATTTAACAATATTTTGTCTTAAAACAATTTTTTTGCTTAGAAGTGTGATGGAAAACTTTGTATGCATCACGGTCGGTAAGCGGAATACTAACTCGAGTCATTAAAATCTAACACTCTAGTTAGAAATACCGTAATTACCTCCCTAGACGCCCAATGCTATTACTTCATATACAGTGTGTAAATCATGGCATGGGATTCATTAGTGTAATCATGGATCACAGGGTTTTTTTTAAGTTACTCTTAATTATGACCCCACAGAATTTTTTTAAGATTATCGGAGCAGCAATGTAGGTACGAACATTTGTTATTGTTGATATGGCAGTTATATCATCTGCTTTTGAAATAAGCTGTCAACGAGTGCTTAACTCGCTTGTGTTGCTCTACATTGCGCGCCGAATTATTTTGTATGGAAAATTTTGTTGCTTTTATTTTAAGTAAAAGTTATTTGAATGTACTTATTATGTCGTAAACTAACACCTGTTAAGAGCTTCGCCCGTATTAGACTTACACCCTGTATATAATTATATATATTTTATCGATATAATACCGACTCTTGCACAGCACTAGGACGCTTGTTAGCCATAACATGCAAAAAGCAGCCTATCTCTTTTACTCTTGGGAAATGCCACGTATGTGGGAGAGAGAACAAGGATTCGCCATCTATTGGGGAGTTGCTGAACTATTGAGTTTTAGTTATAAACAGACTTATGCTACTCGACGCTAGATGGCAACACTCTCTTTGCAAGTTAGTAGTAGCAAGCGAAACGTCGTAAGTAATAAAACGAGTAGTTTAATTTTGCTTTTGTCGCATTCGAAATAAAGTTTATTTTTGTATAAGATTTTATAACCAATAAGCTTTCAGATACTTCTGTGTGCATGTTTGCGCCAGTGTGAGTGTGGCGACATCGGTTCTCTCGAGAATCGGGGTATAAGCCGCTTCTACGTTATTTTTTGTTCTGTGGTTAGGGACACCCTATTAGCGCGAGACACGTTTGTAAAGACATAAACTTGGTTTAGATGTTAATTTTATAAAGTATAATTGATATTGAACCTAGTTTAAAAACGCCGATCTAGTTTAAATTCCTAAAGATATCATACTTAATTGTTGTTACAAACCTGACTGTAATAAAGGTGGTAACTGACAGGTTACTGCTGGTCTCCTGTTCGTTGCTGCTGCGATTTGGGCTCTACTTTTCACTTACGATCAGGTGGAGTCACTTTGTTGTGCCAACATAAAAAAAGGTTTTTTTAATCTTTTGCTAATTGGACACCCAATTAAAAATTAAAATGCTCAGGTACAGTATTTTCCGTATAAAAAGCAGGACATCCTTTTTGAAAATTAGTTTATATTGAAGAAGCAAGCAATAGCAAGGATAGTAGATCAGAGAAAAGTAAAGTAAGCAGCTGACTGTGTAGCAAGCAAGAGTTTATTTACAACTGACAGAAAATTATTAACATTTTGGGTTTTTGACATATTTGTTAAACAAAGAATAAGAAGAAAACAAAGACAATAAAAAAGTATAAAAAATTATAATACTACCTCAACAGTTTAAATTGATGAATTCTTCGAATTGATTCCATTGATAAGGAAATACACAAACCACTTATTACATTCCTTCTTTAGCCTTATCGCGACATCATTTTATCTTTGATTTAACAACAAATAACATTACATTCCAGGCCATCCAAATGTACAAAGAGCAAGACTACACCCCCGAAGCACTCCGCAACCTGAAGATTGGCTACGAGAGCCTCTTCATCGAAGTTCCCATTGTGATCCGGAACTCCCCGCTCACAAACATTATGATGTCTGAACTCTCAGAGATGATTCCCGAGGAGGAAGGCTCTAAGTTCTTGGATCTGGGCACTGCTTCAGTATTGGAAGGTGAGGAGTTTGAAAAATATAATAAAAGAAATATTCTAATTGCTGTACTGTAGAATACTTAGTTAAGTTAGGATTCGGCTACATAATTCGGGCAGTAATTCAAAACCGTCATAAATGTACAGGTCACTACCTAGAATCAGGAGATGGCAATCCATCTCTTGATTTTTGATTAAGGAATCCACGTCCTGAGAATATGGTGATGTTGGATGAATCTTATCTATATGGGTTTCTTCATTTTTGTTGGTTTAGAGGAAAAAAACAAATATTGATTTGTAATAAACACTTTTACATTAATACTAATAAATATCAATAATTTTAACTAAAAGTGTATGTCAACGTGGTTTAAGGTTTTAAGTTGGTGATAAAATCAAGATGTGTTCTAAAAGTGCTTGAATATGAAATTTATGAATTAATGCAATTTTTTTGGTTTTGTTTGCTTTTTTTTTTCTACTGCCTAACGGTATAGGTACAAACTGTGCTGTATTGTATTCACATTCTGAACAAATAGTCTCTCTCTTTCTCTCTTTGTTGACTTGTGTTTTTTGAACATGAAAGTATCAGAATGTTGAATCCCCAGGTCAACTCCGCAGCCTGATGGAGCGCGTAGACGAGCTGAACCAGGAGGCCATCAAGTTCAACCGCTACCAGCAACTAGTCGTCCGGCAGCAACAAGACAAGCATCGCTGGCTGCTCAAGCGGGCGCAGGAGAACGCCGCCAGAGCCGCCAAGGTACCCTAACAACCGCTACCAGCAGCTCTCGTGGGCAGCAGCGGGACAAGCATCGCTGGCTGCTCAAGCGGGCGCAGGAGAACGCCGCCAGAGCCGCCAAGGTACCCTAACAACCGCTACCAGCAGCTCTCGTGGGCAGCAGCGGGACAAGCATCGCTGGCTGCTCAAGCGGGCGCAGGAGAACGCCGCCAGAGCCGCCAAGGTACCCTAACAACCGCTACCAGCTCTCGTGGGCAGCAGCGGGACAAGCATCGCTGGCTGCTCAAGCGGGCGCAGGAGAACGCCGCCAGAGCCGCCAAGGTACCCTAACAACCGCTACCAGCTCTCGTGGGCAGCAGCGGGACAAGCATCGCTGGCTGCTCAAGCGGGCGCAGGAGAACGCCGCCAGAGCCGCCAAGGTACCCTAACAACCGCTACCAGCAGCTCTCGTGGGCAGCAGCGGGACAAGCATCGCTGGCTGCTCAAGCGGGCGCAGGAGAACGCCGCCAGAGCCGCCAAGGTACCCTAACAACCGCTACCAGCTCTCGTGGGCAGCAGCGGGACAAGCATCGCTGGCTGCTCAAGCGGGCGCAGGAGAACGCCGCCAGAGCCGCCAAGGTACCCTAACAACCGCTACCAGCTCTCGTGGGCAGCAGCGGGACAAGCATCGCTGGCTGCTCAAGCGGGCGCAGGAGAACGCCGCCAGAGCCGCCAAGGTACCCTAACAACCGCTACCAGCAGCTCTCGTGGGCAGCAGCGGGACAAGCATCGCTGGCTGCTCAAGCGGGCGCAGGAGAACGCCGCCAGAGCCGCCAAGGTACCCTAACAACCGCTACCAGCTCTCGTGGGCAGCAGCGGGACAAGCATCGCTGGCTGCTCAAGCGGGCGCAGGAGAACGCCGCCAGAGCCGCCAAGGTACCCTAACAACCGCTACCAGCTCTCGTGGGCAGCAGCGGGACAAGCATCGCTGGCTGCTCAAGCGGGCGCAGGAGAACGCCGCCAGAGCCGCCAAGGTACCCTAACAACCGCTACCAGCAGCTCTCGTGGGCAGCAGCGGGACAAGCATCGCTGGCTGCTCACACAAGATACACACCGTACTCCATGTACCGTGGCTATGTACTGAACATTCGTGCACTTGCACTACATGACATCACATCTCTCTCCTATCTGCTGAACATCTCTTCTCTGTCGTTTCGCTCTTGGCACGGTCGTGGTCACGTTGAGGCGTCCACGTCGGTGGTAGAGGTCACAGCTCTTCGCACGATCTCCCGCCATCTCTCCCTGTTGGCCGACTGTCTGGCGCATTCAGCTACGTGGCGTGGCTTCCTACTGCGGATTTGACTTGGTCATCCCAGCGCAAAGGAACATAGGCCTCCTATTAACTATGCGTGTAGACGCCATGACGCCAAATGCCCATAATCGCCACGCTGGGCAAGCGGATTGGCGACCGCAGTAATGTCCACTATGATGATCAAAGAATGGTTAGTAATACTTCAATCCCTCAAGTCAAGTCGTCTCCACTTCACGTCACTTTCCTTATTCCTTAGTAAAGCTCTGTCCCTACAACTTACAAGAACTCATAGATGAAATCCCGGCCTAATGGTGTTACTAAAAGTAACATTCATAAGCAGGCTTAGCACATGATTGGTGCGACAGTATGTCGCCGCGAGATAGATCTCCCGTCCTTCACTAGCTACATTAACAAAAGAGGGACGGATAGACTATCTCGCGGCGAGATCTTGTCGCGCCAATCATGTGCTAAGCATAAAGATAAACCTTATCAAAGTTATGTTGGTCAGACTCTACAATGACTTGTTTATTCCCTAGGACGAGCCCCCACTACCGGAAGAAGACGTGAACAAACTCTTCAAACCCCACCCCGTTCCGCTCCGCCTGAACCCCATGATCGTGGCCGGACAGATCAACACGTACAGTCAGCACATTAGCCAGTTCTGCTCGCAGAGTCTGGCTAAACTGTACGTGACGCAGGCATTACATAACGCGAAGGATACCAAGCAGAACCAATGATTTGTGCGGAATTATAATGTTGAAGTCTGAAGCTTTGTTTTTTACTTACCCTATTTTTTCCTTTGTATAGGCAATTTCACCAGAGTTGAGGTGAATGATTAGATGATTACACACACATCAAGTACTAATTGCAAAAAATGTAGTGAATGAATGAATGACTTGCGTCAAAATATTGAAGCAAATCCTTTGAATAAACTTTTTGGTCAATCTTACAGTTGCAATTGGGTTTGCTGTCAGTACGAAAAAAGAACATTAATTTCAAATTCCCCGTGTGTTTATATAACATGTTGATGTGTGCGTGTCCTCAACTCTTGTGAAACTATCTACTACTACCTATATAGTAGGAAATTACTAAGAATTAACTTTTGACAGTTATAGATTAAACCTTATTAATATGAAGGTAAGGCTAACCGTTTTTCCGATAGTTTTAATATATAAGGCTCATTTCTAAAGTGTCAAATGTTAATTCTTAGAAATTTTTAACTATAGTTCCTAACCGGTCGAACGATCCAACGGACAACCGGTATGCCGATCACCCAGGGTTTCTCTAATCTTCCATAAAATATGAAGTATGAATATGGCAATGTGAGTTTAGGTAGTTAGTACGATACAGATACAGGCTTCCGACGCCCTATCTAGCATAATAATTTAATTAGTAAACTATAGTCTGCCAAACCAAATTTGGCAATAACAGTAAGAACGAAAAACTATATGCGTCTCTTTTTTTTTGAGTTGGTAACATTAGCGTACCGAAGAGACTACATGATTGTCTCTGTCTATGCCTCAAATAATGAGGGTACTAACCCTAGCCCGACTGAACAAGTACCGGAACAGCGCTATCTAGTTTTAGTAATAAAAACTAACCATCTCCAAATTTCGAGAATATGTCTCCGTTACTCTAATGTGGCCTTCGTTGGGAGTGACCCAGACAAATCGAATGTACCGAATTTTTGAAGTTTGCGTTAGGCCTGCGGCCCTGCCGCCAACTTCGAAACTCGCAAATTTCGGGGAGAACGAAAGCGTCATTAGAGTAAACAAATCCCCGAAATTAACGAATTCCGGTGTTCGAGGTAGACCTACTCCCAGATCCTGGCCAAGCTGTACACAATGTACCCCATAACACGAAGGCCACTATAAACATAATTATTGGCAATGACATTACCAAAAAAACGTTGATAGCCCGATTCAGAATTTTTCAATGTCTGGAATAGTGCCATCTAGTATTTAATTAATTTAATATAACAGTGATTCGAGGTTGATATTCAGACAAAAATTTTGATATCGCGATACAAATTTCTTTCAACTTCTGGCACCGTGCCTTCTAGTGTACTATTTGGGAATTATTTTGATATTGCAGTGATTTGGGGTTGAAATTCCCTCAATAACATTGATAGCGCGATTCAGGCATTTCCAATTTTTGCAACAGCGCCATCTAATAAGATACTTTTGGACTAAATTACTATTACAGTGATTTGGTGTTGATATTCACAGAATCTATTTGATAGCGCCATTCAGATTTTTTTAATTCCCGGCACAGCGCCATCTAGTGTAGTATATGTGACACAACTACTATTCGTATTCGTGTATAAATCACAGTCCATTTTCTTTTTTCCTCATACGTACTTTAAGTATGAAAATACATTGCATGTTTGTGCAACGGAAAAGTACAAAAATTATGAACTCGTATTGTCGCGAACGACGCGAATTTCTGAACGAATATTATTTCCTTGCGGCAACACTGAGGAGTGTCCTCTGACTAAAGTGTGAGTATCTGTGGTGAGGCGACGTGGCAGAGTTTGAATGTACTCATCGTAACGAAGTTGGTAAAACACGCGAGTACTGAGAAAGTGTTTGTGAGTGAGAAGAAGTCGACTCCTGGTGATTCCGGAGTCATCTAAAGCTAAGTATTTTATTTACTTGGTGAGAGCTCAAAATAGTGGTAAAGTATTCTTACATCCAACTCTTTCAGTCGAGTCAACTTATTAAGTATCACAGTATAGAATGTTGTAAGTTTGTAAGAGATAGGCGTGCCACGGTCCTTGCCGTGGACGCTCTTTGAGACCATCTTAGGTAAGGCAGACAAGGTACTACATTACGAGCGGAGGCGGCGCAGCGAGCGTCGCGTACTCCGGAGCCAAGTGATCGTATTAGAAGTGTGGCGATCACAGTATGCGTGGACGCCAGGTACTTCTTGCGGGCCAGAAGCCATGCGATCAGGTTAGTATACTTTTACTGTCGTATGAGGGGTGTGGCGACCGCAGTATGCGTGGTCGCCAGGTACTACTCACGGGCTAGAAGCCATGCGAACAGTTTAGGCCGCGCGGCGACGGCCGCGTGGCGAGAGGTGTGCCGAAGGTGCGGCAGGATACCTCGACTTACAAGAAGGTGTGCCGATATGAGAGGCGAGAGGTGTGCCGATGGTGCGGCAGGATACCTCGACTTACGAGAGGAGTGCCGATATGAGAGGCAGTATTCCTCGGCTTGAGAGAGGTGTGTCGATGGTGCGGCAGTTTACCTCGCCTCGTAAGTGTAAAGTGTCCTTCATCTGGCCGGGTAAGATGGGTCTCTTGGGTAGAATACACATATAGAGATGTGTAGAGGTGAATGTAGAGAATACCATGTTCATAGAGCCAATTTACCCACAGATGGCTGATGCGTGATCATCAGAAACTAAGCGAAGCAGATGTGAGGCTCCTCGGACTCGCAAGTAGAAGGAGCCGAGAGAGCGAGGATAAAGATCTTACTCTGGGACTAGAAGGTATGTATGACGAGCATTGCACTTTTACACTCCCAAACCCAGGCAGGTTACATTTCCCTCCTTCTAGCGGTCAGTACGCTTACCGTGTGAGGGAGGGAATAAATGTGGTTATAAGATTAGGTGGCCACATTATGGTGGAGGTGCTGGGATGTGAGATCCAGGGTTTGAAATGTAAAATAAAAAGACATGCTCTTCATACATTACCATTTTTAGAGAAAGGTTTCCGAAACTAAAATGTAGATGGCGCCATGAGTAGCGAAATAGGCAATGCTTTATAATTTAAAATATATTTTAAGTAAGGTTTTTATTATGTTTAGTTCGGCATAAAAACAAGCTCGTTAAAATAGAAGTATAATGAGTTATTTCGAAGTAATATCCATAAAAAACTTTCAATAAGAAGATAATTGATTAGAGTTGTGAATCGTATATTGGATATTTCGTTTCGTCATAGACTTAGATCTAGCTACCGGAAATGGCGTACGAAAGAGATATCTAAATTTGTTTTCTCATGAGAATTTCGTCAAAGATTAGAAGAAAGAATTCTTCTAGAAATTAAATTACAGGATTATATATTTTTGTGTAATTATTAAGTGTGTTTTACATTGTTTCACAATTAATAACTAATAAAATACTTCGTATTGAGACGGTACTGCCAACTTAACCACACGAAAGAGACGCCCACAGAATGGCGCGAAGTGAGGAATAGTGTTGCCACACTAAGGAAATTACCCACAAGCTGGGAGATGAATGTGCAGATTTAGGGAAGAACGAAGACAGCCGAAAAAAGAAAAAAAAAGGATTTCTCTCATAAAGAACACGTGAAAAAGAAAAAAAAAACTGCTGCAGTATTTTTAGATAAGAGAACCGTTACTATTGTCGAGTTAAGTTTAGTTTAGAGACCAGTAATTAGATATAAGTCAGTAATTAATTTTAATTCTATATTAATATTATTATACCACTATTGACTTTATTATTTATGTATGAATTATGAATTTAGAACGAGACTGGTTAGAAAAGAAGAGAACTACTAGTCATGATAACTAATAAGAATCTAATAAGTAAGGATTCGTATGAGCACGTAATATTTTCAGTATACGTTATTGTGAAATTAGTAGTAAGAATTTGAATTAATATTAAGCTATGTTTTCGAAATTAACGAGGAATACGGTACGTTTCGGTAAATCGGTACCGATTCAAAACTTGGCATTTTATAATGCTATAGAAATTTCGGGTAAATTGGGTTGACGTTGACAACACCGAAGCTAGTAGCGGCAAGTAGGTACAAATTTTCAACTGTTGGTGGTCCGCTTCAAGCAGATACGAGTTTCAAGCAGGAATTCTTGGATAATCCAGGTAATTATTGTTTTAATGGATAAGAATGGACGTTAACGAAGGGCTAAACGTTTATTTGTGCAAGATCTTTTAAAGGAAGTGTGTATTTATACGTTCCAAGGTACCAAAGAAACTCGCGACCACCATCCAACTTGGACTGGACAGACTCTCTGCTTTGCGGATTGAGTAAACTCGGATTTGACAAGATACCCGGACTAGACTATTACCCGGTAAGCAATAATACTTTAAAGAATAAGTCATTCCACGAGAGTGCGATCTTAATTTCGAAGTGAAAAGAGTGCGAAGGTCGAAAGGTCGATTCAATCCTTTGTTTTGAAAATTAGTTGTGACTACCAACTTGTTAGAAAAGAATTTCCCATTGGAATATTCTCGAAAGTTCCGATCTAAATGAAAATGCATCTTATTTTCACTCTTTGCATTTTAGTTTATTGCAAACAAGATGGCGGAACGTATTTAAAGTTTATATGATAAAGGAAAATAATTTTCATGTTCATTTTTTATAATATGAGCTATGAAAAATTTAGAAATACTTTAATCAAAGTGCGCTACTATAGTTGATGTTACGTATTAAGCAAAGTAAATTTATGTTATTTGTATGTGTATAATCTAAACATTCCTTTACAGTTTTGTATGTGTTTCTAAGTTTATAGAAATAAATGAGCAAATTGTGTGCAAATTAAACAAGTGAAATCATGCAAATAAGTGAATTAAACTAGTTGTTAATCCTCCGTGTTGTTTGTATTCAACGAAAACCGCCAATGCAAATTTTCAACACATTTATTCACAAAAAAAGTAGACCTTAGTATAACATTTTAATTTTGCTAAATATAATGAACAACGAAATGTCGTTCGCTAGTTTTACCTTGGCACTACGCCATCTAGTGGTGGTTTCGGGAAAACAAGAATGGCTAGAAAATATATTATACAATTCAAGAGAGTAAGTCGTTAGTTAGTTTTAACCACCGAACAGCGCCATCTAGCGAGCGATTGTTACTAACTTACAATACTGATTGTTTTTTGTTATCTTTTACGACTGGTACAATGAAACATTATGAAAATATTATGCTGATACTTAAACATTCCGCCCACCAAGGACAGAATGTCCTTTTTCAGTAAGACCGCCCACCGTGACGGTCCTGCCAACATGGGTGTTTCTAACAGAGCTACTTACAGAATAGAAAACCATATGTGTTTACGTACATGCAAAATCACAAAATTTTTACATACATGCCAGATAACAATAATAAACAAACAGTTAACTAGTAACAGGCAGTACACACAGTTTAGAAGTTGGCCGTTTAATTATAGAATTGCCACATTTTAAGGATACAACTCTGGTTAAATTATCTGTACCTGGGAATTTCTCAACAATTCTACCAATAAGCCATTTAGCGGGTGGCAAATCATCCTCTCTCACCAAAACGATATCTCCGACTTCTGGCTCGGGAGTCTTAAACGCCCATTTATACCGCTGAATAAGATGCACTAGATATTCCCTAGACCATCTACGCCAAAAGCACTGCAGCATCCTCTGAGTCAGTTGCCATCGTCTTAATGAACCGATATTGGAAACTTCGTAGTTAACTTCGGGTATCGTTACCAGAGCTTCACCTACTAAAAAGTGACCTGGGGTCAATGGACTTGGGTCATTGGGGTTGTTAGGCAACACGGATATTGGTCGAGAGTTTAAACATGCCTCAATTTGGCAAAGAAGTGTTGCCATCTCTTCATATGTGAGAGTTGATTCACCAATGACTCGTCTTATATGAAATTTGGTGGATCTTATGCCCGCCTCCCATAATCCCCCAAAATTGGGTGCACGAGGGGGTATAAAATGCCACGTGGTTCCTCGCGTGGTCAAGGCTTCAGATATTTCTTGAACCATGGCTGATTGTTCTGACTGAAATAAGTCCCTTAGCTCCCTAGAAGCGCCCGCAAAATTCGTGCCATTGTCGCTGTAAAGTTCAGCGCAATGACCACGCCGTGATACGAAGCGCTTGAATGTTTCAATAAACCCTCTGGAAGTTAAGTCACTAACCACATCAATATGCACAGCTTTTGTTACCATGCATACGAAAAGACAAATGTACCCTTTGTAGGCCTTATGACCTCTGCCTTTTGAGGTCCTTAAATAAATAGGTCCAGCATAGTCCACCCCGCTTCGATAAAAGGGTCTAGCTGGAGTTATTCTTACTCTTGGCAAGGAGCCCATCAATTGGGTTTGCACATTTGCCTTGTTTCTCACACATGTAATACATTTGCGCACATAATTTTTTACCAGATTCTTTGCGCCTACAATGCAATATGCAGACCTCAGGTAATTAAGCATTAGCTTCTCCCCGCCGTGCAGAGTTTTCTCATGTGCATCAGCTACTAGCAACATTGACAAAGGCGAGGTGTGTGGTAGCAAAATTGGATGTTTGATATCCTCTGCCTCGTCGGAGTGCGCCAGTCGACCTCCCACTCGAAGCACTTGTTTAGCGTCTAAGAACGGCGTGAATGATACAATTTTTGAAGCCTTAGTTTTGATACAGCCGTATTTTCTTATTTCCAACAGTTCGGGTTTGAATTCAGTATTCTGTGCTACTTTGATACACGTTATCAAAGCCTCATTTATTTCTAAGGCACTTACATGTTTTGTTTGCTCAGAGGAATGTTCTGGCCTTCCACCTTTCAATTTAAGAACTCGTCTGCAGTACGCTACTACTCGTGTTAATTTCCCGAGTGAAGAGTATCTGCCTAATATACAGTCACTTTCTGAATGGTGTGCGTGATGTGATCTTATAGTTTCCTCTAGGTGCGTCTCATTCTTAGTTAGCCGAGTATACTCGATAACCTCTTGCTGCAAGAACTGAGGCCCTTCTAGCCATAAGAGATTGCAGATTAAATCTGCTGGACGAATACCACGAGATGCACAATCTGCTGGGTTCTCCTTGGTGGAAACATGGGACCACTGATAGGGTTCAAGTAGGCCTAAAATCTCGGAGACTCTATTGGCCACGAACGTCTTCCAGTGACTGGGGTGCTTGTTTAGCCATGCAAGAACGACAGTTGAATCCGTCCAAGCTCTCAAGTTGTTTTTTGAAATATTTAGCACTTCTGACACCTCCGTTAACAATTTAGTAAGCAACACAGCTCCGCATAATTCTAACCGCGGGATGCTGACTTGTTTGACTGGAGCGACTCTAGTTTTGGCTGCAACCAGTTGAACTTTAATATCTCCCGACTTACTGATGACACGTAGATACACAACTGCAGCAAACGCCTGTTTGGATGCATCAGAAAACCCATGCAATTCTACTTGGGAGTCGTCGACCTGTGTGTTAATCCATCGAGGAATGGTTAAACC
This sequence comes from Thaumatotibia leucotreta, assembly GCA_025490895.1. Taxonomy (NCBI): domain Eukaryota; kingdom Metazoa; phylum Arthropoda; class Insecta; order Lepidoptera; family Tortricidae; genus Thaumatotibia; species Thaumatotibia leucotreta. The sequence continues at coordinate 60,813 of JALPQI010004782.1, forward strand.
AGTCAGTTGGTTTAATTCTTGGCGGTAAGTATACCAATCATCTAATATTTCTTTTGTAGGCTCTTCGTCCCATCCTGTTCCTGCTAACCAGAGACGCTGTATGAATGATTTTGCTTTAATAATGCATGGGGCGATCCAACCTAAAGGATCGAAGAGTCTTGCCACATCAGATATAATTTTCCTTTTTGTTACAGGAACAGATATAGGCGGCAGCGTAACTGAATACTGAAATTCGTCCTTCCTCTTATTCCAGGTAAGTCCTAAAATTTTCACAATATTATCATCTTTAACTTCCAAATTCTTTTCCTCCCTTTCCAGTACTTCTTTTCCCTTTTCAAATAGATCTATATTCCTCTGTAAATCCTCTCTATTACTTGCCCACTTTTGTAAAATAAACCCTCCTTTCGCGAGCAATTCTTTCATGTCTTTATACAGTTCTATTCCCTCTTCAGTTGTTTCACAGCCTGTCATTAAATCATCCATATAGAAACTGCAAGCAACCTTCTGTGCTGCTATGGGATGCTCATTTGCGTGGTCGATGGCGACTTGATTCAGGGTTTTGACTGCAAGATATGGGGCTGATGCCGTTCCGAATGTAACCGTTAGCAGTTTGTAATCTTGCAGTTGCTCGGTTTGATTGTCTCGCCATACGATACGCTGATAATCAGCGTCCTGATCGGTTACTCTCACCATGCGATACATCTTCACGATGTCTGCAATCAGACATACGGGATACATCCTCCACTTCATAATAAGGTGACGTAACTCGGGTTGTAATGTCGGTCCAACCAGTAAAGTGTCATTTAATGATGTATTGTTCTCATTTTTGCAGGACGCGTCGAACACTACTCGGACCTTACTGGTTGATTTATCATCCCTAATAACAGCGTGATGAGGTAAATACACGCTCTCGTTTGCACTTTCTTCAGACGCAGAGATAATGGCCATGTGACCCATGTGTAAATATTCTTTTATGACTGATGTATACCTTTTCTGTAAATTATTGTCCTTTGCAAATTTCCTTTCCAATGACTTAAATCTTTTAATAGCAATTTCCCTTGAATTTCCTCCTTTGCAGCCTGGATTCTCATCACGAAAAGGCAATTTAACCACATACCTACCAAGGTCATCTCTTTTCGTCGTAGCTGAGAAGATGTCTTCGCATCGCTGCTCTTCGATCGTTAACATTTTTTTAGAGCTCAATAAAGGTTCTGATTCCATTTCCCAAAAACGCTTTATTATTTCATTATCCGTTATCACCCGTGCATGTAACGCTACCTTCTTCTCTTTGTGATCTGAAGAGCCACCAGATACGATCCAGCCCAAACTTGTATACTGCGCCATTGGGGTTCCGATGGGTCCTTTCTTTAAGCCCTCCTGCATTATCTGCGCGTTTGCTCCAGCTCCCAAAAGAATGTCAACTTTGCTAGGTGTACCATAACCGGGATCAGCCAGAATCAAATTTTGCAGGTGTGCCCACTGCATTGCGTCAACCTTGCGCTCAGGGATATTTGTCGTGATTTTAGGTAGAACATAGGCCTTTACTTCCATCTCGAAATCTACTTCTACCAACGATTTAATTTTTAATATTACCATATAATTTGATGACGTTGTGACCTCTTCTAACATAGTAATTGTGGACTTAACGGGTATTTTTTTCAAACCCAATCCTTGTACTGTAGCCTCGGTGATGTAGGAAGATTCGGACCCCGGGTCTATGAAGGCCCGATAAAGTTGGAATTGACCTGTTTTAGACTCGACTTTCACTAAAGCCGTAGCCAAAAGAGCTTGGCAATTTACCTTCCCTTTAGCGAACAGAGTTACCTGTGCCGGCTGTAATGTGGCATCACTATATGAAGTGCTAGATTCTGCGTCAACTTTGTTAATTTCCTCAGAGGGTGCTGCAACTGCCTGATCTAAGTTCCTTATATGAGCAGTTGAAGTCTGAATACCTCTCGGATGAAGTAGAGAATGATGCCTTTTATTACAAATGCGACAATTTATGGTTTTTTGGCAGAATCGCACAGAATGATTTGCCCCTAAGCAATTATAGCATATACGATTGTTAGTTACAAATTCGTGTCTTTTTTCGTAATCCTCAGCAGCAAATTTTTTGCAAAAACAAAGTTTATGATTTTCACTACAAAATTCGCACGCCATATTTGACGAATCTGTTGCATAAAATGTTTTTGTACTTGTGGTATTTGGGGTCGACGACCTAACATATGTAGTCTTTCCCTTATTGCCAGGCTCAAGTACTTCTAAGGCTCGATACCTACTAGCTAAAAAGTCCTTGAATTGTTTGAATGTGGGCAAATCATTTGGGCTTACATTTGAAGTGACACTTAATTCCCATTGTTTACGAGACTCTGGATCCAATTTAGATGATAACAAATATATGACAATAATGTCCCAAGAAGATACATCAATTCCTAAATTAATTAACGCGCTCAAGCAATCGGAAGACGTATCCAAAAGTTCCTTTAAATAGCTTGCTGACTCTGAATTAGAATTGCGCTGACCTAACAAACGTTTTAAAATGTTATAAGATAGATATTTTTTATTACTATACCGGTCTTCCAATTGCTTCCAGCAGGTCGTGTAATTCGCATCTGTTATCGGTGTGTACCTAATTAATTGCTCCGCTTCCCCAGTCAAGTACCCCTTAAGATAATGCAATTTTTGAACATTATCCAGAGTTTTATTATTATGAATTAAGGAAACAAACAAATCTCTAAATGTTATCCACTCGGTGTACTTGCCTGAGAAGCTTGGTATACTTATCTTTGGCAAACGAACATAAGTTTGCTCCATATTCATTGCCCTAGTGTCGTTAGATGTAACTACGTTTACCGGGTGAAATTTAGCTAAAATCGCCTTTAAATCACATTTGTATTCCATGTATATTTCTTCAGTAACACTATAAACATCCTTTTTAATATAATCATCATTCTTTAACAACGTTGTATCTACAGTTTGCAAAAGTTCTTTATGTCCAACTCTAAATTCTGACCACGATTGCTCCAACAATTCTAATCTTCCTTCCACATAAATTTGTGTAATCCGTTCTTTTGGTGACTTTTTAAAGTTTGTCTTTGCCTTAGAAATACGCACTGAAATTTCTTCCTGATATGAAATTAAAGATTCCATTGCGGAAACAAAATTATATTTTTATAACACAAAATAAACTTTAATTATTATATCTTAATATAGCAATGCATAAAAACCTTTGTTACACTAATTGTTTTGTTCACAACTAATATTAGTAAATCGCCAGAATTATTCTAAGTCTAAAATAAATTCTCAAAATTTTACAAGTGTTTAGAACATCTATTGAAAATTGGGCATGGATTCCCCGTACCTCCGTTTTCTTTCGTAACTATTCTAAGTCCTAAATTTAAAGTTAGTAAATTTTCTAAGTTAAAATAATAAAGAAATTTTTCAAAGTCCCAATGTCAATTGATGTTAGAGTTGAACGTAGCTTGATACACCATTTATTCTTCAAAGTTTTAATCTTCACTGAATTAAGGTTCAATTTGGCATGAAATAGTGAACATAAAGAGTACTCACGGTTTGCACTTGTATCACTTAACTGCCTTTACAAACAACACTACACTTGTGACGTAGAAGCTCCTTCCTCGCTGTTCTTTCCTGACGGCCGCGCTAACTTTGCCGCTCCGCCTGTGACTCAGCTGTACAACCGCTAGATGGCGCCACTGGTACGCTGCTTCACTGTAACTGCACTCAGGTTTCCCGGTCGTATCGTATCCCTCTGAACAGCGATCCACTGCTACTATGGGAACGATGCGAGGTATGGCTCCACACACTGACTATTTTAGTAGCGACTAGCACCAAAACTGTCCGATTCGATGGACCATGTTAATCCTCCGTGTTGTTTGTATTCAACGAAAACCGCCAATGCAAATTTTCAACACATTTATTCACAAAAAAAGTAGACCTTAGTATAACATTTTAATTTTGCTAAATATAATGAACAACGAAATGTCGTTCGCTAGTTTTACCTTGGCACTACGCCATCTAGTGGTGGTTTCGGGAAAACAAGAATGGCTAGAAAATATATTATACAATTCAAGAGAGTAAGTCGTTAGTTAGTTTTAACCACCGAACAGCGCCATCTAGCGAGCGATTGTTTCTAACTTACAATACTGATTGTTTTTTGTTATCTTTTACGACTGGTACAATGAAACATTATGAAAATATTATGCTGATACTTAAACACTAGTAACCAGTGAAAACCGAATAATAAAAATAGTGACATTCAGAACCTTTTATTACAAAACTTGTAAATAAGTCAGTAAATTTGACAGTGTTATTTAGTACTTCGAGCTATATTTATTAGTAATATCACTGACACTACCACTATAGAATCTAACTAGTGCGGATTGAAGTCATACATTTAATTTAAAGTGGTGAAAATAATATAATTTATGTCAGTGTATTAATATTAATATACAACTATTATTTCATCTAACTTCAGTGATGTTCAAAAGGAGATATAATATCATATTTAAGTCAAGAATATTAATAAGAGATAATTGAATCTGGATAAATTCTTGGAAATATACAACAAAACAATTATTTCTTTTTGTCTATAGGCATATTAAATAGTTTTTAATTTAGAACAAAATTAAATAAAAGGAGTATTAACTAATGAGATATTTAAATTGAAAATATTTGGTAACCTTTTTCAATATCTATTTCTATACCATGTCAATGGCAAATAAGTAATCAGTTTCTATGAGAATAAACGGTGGCTGTAGCCTATGGACGTATGCGATACGCGCATTGCATATCCATTAGAAACTTGAACACTTCTGTATGGATAAATAAATTTGATATTTAAATCATTTAAGATTATGGTCGTTACCAATAGAGTTAAGGTTGATAGATTATTTTTTTCTGTAATTTACAGGCTTAGACAAGAATAATAATATAAATTGACAAGATGGACGAGGTTCTTCTAGCTAGGCTTAGGCTCATAAATGACAAAGTGTCAACCGATTTAGAAGAAGCTCCTAATATAGTAAACTTAGAAACTTTAGGGCTGGCTCAGGTTTTTTATTGTAAACTAGAGGCTTTGTTGAAAAGGCTCAGCTGTGACTTGGTGGAATATTTTCGCTTGGCATCGGAACCTGCTGCAGACGAGATTAGTGCGATTACCGGACAACAGCTTCGAGCAGAAGAGATTCTGGCCGAACTCAAAGCGAAGATAGATCAAATAACTTCAGTTAGCAAGAGTATTGAGAAACCACAAGAAGTAAATTCTTCATGTCGGCTACCAAAACTTCAACTACCAGTTTATAATGGGGATGTGATTGGTTGGTGCGAATTTTGGGATTCATTTAGAAGTAACATAGACTCAAGAAATATATCGGATGTCGATAAGCTCTCATATCTTAAAGCTTCAGTGACCAGGGATGCTAAGAAAGCTATAGATGGTCTTTCTACGACAAATGCTAATTACGGGATAGCGGTTTCAATCTTGAAGGAACGATTCGGCAAGTCATCTCATCTAGTTGATGCTCACTATGCAACTCTGTATAAAGTTAAGTCAGCGAGAAGCACCGCTGAAGATTGTCGAAGAACATTTAATGAGATCGAGCGGAATCTTAAGATTTTAGAGTCACTAGGCGAGAACATCAATCACAATCATCTGCGTTTTATGTTGCTAGAAAAGTTCCCTTCAGATTTAGTGTATGAAATAAAACTGAAAGTCAGCAATGACTCTATACAAGAGCTCAGGTGTCAGCTTGATAGAATAATAACAGCAAAAGAGGACGCTGATAGGATATCAGGAAGGAAACGTACACATGAGTCAGAAGATAGTACAGTAGGAACGCTGCATATACATGCCAAACGAGCAAAAGGCTCTTATCATCCATATCCTAAGAAACAAGATCAGCAAAGAGAATTTGATAAGAACGAAATCAAAAGAGAAGATTTAATGGGTTTAATAAATCTAACCGATGGAACAACCAAAGGAAATCTTTACCTTCAGATAAACCTCGTGAGGAAATGAAGCAAAGCCCTTCAGGAGAAAAGAAGGATAATATGTCATGTATATTTTGTAAAGGAGCTCACTATAACGACAGTTGTACAAAGGTTTCTACTCTAAACGAGAGGAAAAGGCTGCTAGCAGGGCGGTGCTACATATGCCTAAGAAAGGATCACTACGCAAATAAATGTACCGACGACAAGAAATGCTTTCATTGCCAAAGCAAGTCAAAGCATAACAGAGCATTATGCCCTTCAAATTTTCAGAAGGATATGGTAAAGAAGAGACAACCATGACGATGTTAGATAGTGGAATGGTAACGCTTCAGACAGCAATAGTTCGTGCTAATGCTTTGGGTGACAATGGTAATCAACATACATATCGTCTTCTACTGGATTCAGCTTCACAACGTTCATATGTCACATTTGAAGCGGCGAAGGAATTGAAGCTTCCTATTGTAGAAGAAAGTCATTTAACTATATTTACCTTTGGAGAAGATCATCCTAAACAGATACACAGTCCGATAGTTACTCTACAGTTACAGTCTAGAACAAGAAAGGAAATAGTTATACGAGCTAACTGTGTAGAATTTATTTCAAGAGGATATATACCCAGCGTTAAGGTAAAAGACTTACCAGAGTCATACATACTAGCGGACGATGGTTCATTGGGCAATCATGTGCAGATTCTAATAGGAAATGAGTACTATTTCAACATAATTTACGATGAGAAAATACAATTAGATAGTAACTTATTTCTTGTGGATTCAGCTCTTGGATGGATAATCAGTGGCAGATCAAAGCCACAGCTTACAGATGAATCATACGTAGTTACTTACGCTCAGACTATTCTTGAGACGAAGCTTCATCAGCCAGATCTACCTTTGTGTAATGGGGACATAAAGAGTCTCTGGGAATTAGAATGCATAGGCATTAATGACTCACCGAAAGCTACAAGAGAGGAGGAGGCAATTAAGTATTTCAACGACACGACCGAAAAATTAAATAACCGTTACACGGTCAGTTGGCCATGGATAGTTTATCCACCTGATTTACCTAATAACTTCGGAATGGCTTTCGGACGTTTATCAAGTTTATTGAAGGGTATGGATCAAGAAATGTTGCTTTCATACAACAATACGTTTAAACAACAATTAGATAAAGGTATAATAGAAGTTGCTCCCACTTCAGGAACGTTAAGTGATAACGTCATCCATTATTTACCTTTTCATGGAGTACGTCAACGAGGTAAACCTATGAGGATTGTGTACGACGCTAGTTCTAAGAGTAGTAAGGACACCAAGAGTTTGAACGAATGTTTGTACAGAGGACCGCTTATGCTTGAAGACCTCACTGGACTGCTCATCAAATTTAGAACACATCTGATAGGATTGACTTCTGACATCGAAAAGGCGTTTTTACAGATGGCGTTACACGAGAAGGATCGTGATGTGACTAGATTCCTGTGGCTGAAAGATATCTCCAAACCAGTGTCTAGAGAGAATCTCCTGTACCTAAGATTCTGTAGAGTTCCTTTCGGAGTAATTTCATCTCCGTTTTTACTTAATGCGACCATCAGACATCACCTGAGTAATTCAGAAGATCAGCAAGTTAGACTGAAAGCGAATGATATATACGTGGACAACTTCGTTTCTGGTGCAGACACTACGGATGAAGCGATGGAGCTATACAGAAATATCAAGAGATCTTTTCAAGATATCTCGATGTCACTCAGGGATTGGAGTTCCAATTCAGAAGAATTTATGGAAAGAGTTCCTGATATATGTAAAGAAAAGAAAGTAAAAGTACTTGGTCTAGAATGGGACATTAAGAAAGATTCTCTTCAGCTTAAACCTAACTTTCAAGAAGAAGCTGTCACCAAGAGAGGAATATTGTCTACAATTTCATCCATATACGACCCATGTGGATATGCTGTACCTCATACATTAGCATCTAAACTTTTTCTACAAAACCTTTGGAAGGCTGGAGTGTCGTGGGACTCACCTTTGTCAGACGAATTAAAGGAAGAGTGGAGCATTATCCGACGAAATCTGGAAGCCATTAGAGAGGTGGCAGTGAACAGATGCTATATGAAGAAGCCGGAGGAAAAGGGTTACCAACTACACTGTTTCACTGACGCTTCACTACAGGCTTACGCAGCATCAGTGTTTTTAGTTTGCGGTTCGGAGAAAAGCTTCATTATTGGCAAATCCCGTCTTATACCGATTAAAGATCAAGAGAGTCTCAAGATACCCCGTCTTGAACTTTTAGGAGTGTTTATTGGCTGTAGACTAGTAAAGTTTGTTCTTAAGTTCCTCCAACTAAAAATTACCAGACAGTTTTTATGGACTGATAGTCAGATTGTCATAGAATGGTGCAAATCTAACAAGCTTCTACCACCGTTCGTTGCCAGACGGATAGAGGAGATTAAAACAAATAAGGATCTGGAGATAAGGTATCTTCCATCAGAGTTAAATCCAGCAGACATCTGGTCCGGTCTCTGCACGAGACCCGCTTGTTCGAGAGAGGACAGGGAGAAGTGGCTGAATGGTCCACACTTCATAATAGAAGATCCAAAGAAGTGGCCAACAACATCTAGCGGTAGACCAACCAGTTCTCTCTTGACTGGGGAGGGTCTTGGGATCCAAGAAGACAAAGAACTGATGGAAATAGATGATCCAATTATATCCAATGCTAATCCAATGGAAATGGACGAAGATATTACGGTAGAAGAGATTCAAGAGAATAATCAGTTATTAGACGACAAACTTTTAAAATTAAAAGAAATTCAAACTAAATATTTTCCTCTGGAAGTAGAAGGAAAAGCAACAAGTTTAAGTCGGAATTTAGGCATATTTAAAGACATAGATGAGTTACTGAGATGTAAAGGTCGTATGAAATATGCAGACTGGTCGTTCGATAAACGATACCCTATACTCATACCAAAGAACTCGGATTTCACTAATGAGATTATAATGAAGACCCATCGAGAAAATTATCATGTTGGTGCAAGTCACACTCTAGACAAAATTAGAGAAACATACTGGATTCCACAAGGAAGAAGTCAAGTCCAAAGGATTTTGAAGAAATGTCCAGAATGTATGAAACATGACGGAGGACCATATAGACTTCCGGAGACTCCCGCTCTACCGAAAGAAAGGGTGAATTATAGTTCTCCTTTTACTTACGTTGGTACAGACTATCTGGGACCACTTCTAGTAAACAGCGGAAATGGCAACTGTAAGAGATGGATTAGTCTCTATACATGTCTAGCAGTAAGAGCCATTCATCTAGAAATAGTAAAAGACCTAACAGCGGAGGAAGGTTTATTAGCCTTACGAAGAATGATTTCAACGAGAGGTATACCTACCTTGATAACATCTGATAATGCGGCTCATTACAAGTTACTCGCAGAGATTCTTCGAGACCCTTACTGTGTAGACAAAGAGATAAAATGGAAATTTATACCACAACTAGCACCGTGGCATGGAGGATTCTATGAGCGACTGGTAGGCTTGGTTAAGAACTGTATGAAGAAGACTTTACAGAAACATTTACTGAATGACAGTCAGCTGGTAACAGTGGTTAAAGAAATAGAAGCAGTTCTTAACACCAGACCTCTAACTTATGTCGATACAGAACCCGAGCACGTATTAAAACCTTCAGATTTTCTTTCTATGGGCAAATGCATCGTTATAGAAACTTCAGATAAAGATCCTAGTACATCACAAGGGACGGTGACTAAGGATAAATTAATTAAAGGTTGGAAAAAATCTGTTGTGATTCTGCGAGAATTCAAAGAGATGTTTGAGAACAGGTATCTCCTAAATTTGAGAGAAAGATACTCCCACCATCCTCATGAACCTCGAGTGACATCAAAGTTAACACCAAAAATAGGACAAGTAGTACAGATCAAAGGTGACACTAAAAATAGGATTAATTGGAATGTTGGGAAAATAGTATCCTTAAGGGAAGGCGCCGACGGCTTATGTAGGGTCGCCACAGTACGTGTAGGAAATACAATGTATACAAGATCTATCGCGCATCTCTACCCGCTAGAGATCGAAGATGGAGAAGAGCAGTGTAAACAAACATCACAACATCGAGAGGATGAAGAAGAACATCCACAGATTTTTGATCTTCCATGTTCAGCAGAAAATAACGCATCGGGAGAAACCCGCAACGCTATCGAAGCTCCTTCTGACCAAAGATTGACCAAGGTAACGCAGAGAAATGAGACAGAAAAAGAATTACCGCCTCAGATTTTCATTTCAGAGGAAAAGACTTCCTCTCCTCGATTAGAGCCTAAGAATTGTAACGTAAACGAGCCTAAGCCAGCCAAGCCTAAGTCTATGTCCGAACCTGACCTAATCGAGGTCGACGACCTCAAACCCTACGAGTACGGTGATCATGAGCCACACCACATAGAAGAGGTCACGCCAACAGAGGAACACGACGAGTCAAGACCCAAGAGAGCGGCAGCTATGAGGGCCCTTGAGAAGATCAAGGAATGGACCAGCAACTTGGTCGCCGTGTTGCTTCCTGTTGTGGGGAGTGTCGCGAACGACGCGAATTTCTGAACGAATATTATTTCCTTGCGGCAACACTGAGGAGTGTCCTCTGACTAAAGTGTGAGTATCTGTGGTGAGGCGACGTGGCAGAGTTTGAATGTACTCATCGTAACGAAGTTGGTAAAACACGCGAGTACTGAGAAAGTGTTTGTGAGTGAGAAGAAAGACTCCTGGTGATTCCGGAGTCATCTAAAGCTAAGTATTTTATTTACTTGGTGAGAGCTCAAAATAGTGGTAAAGTATTCTTACATCCAACTCTTTCAGTCGAGTCAACTTATTAAGTATCACAGTATAGAATGTTGTAAGTTTGTAAGAGATAGGCGTGCCACGGTCCTTGCCGTGGACGCTCTTTGAGACCATCTTCGGTAAGGCAGACTAGGTACTACATTACGAGCGGAGGCGGCGCAGCGAGCGTCGCGTACTCCGGAGCCAAGTGATCGTATTAGAAGTGTGGCGATCACAGTATGCGTGGACGCCAGGTACTTCTTGCGGGCCAGAAGCCATGCGATCAGGTTAGTATACTTTTACTGTCGTATGAGGGGTGTGGCGACCGCAGTATGCGTGGTCGCCAGGTACTACTCACGGGCTAGAAGCCATGCGAACAGTTTAGGCCGCGCGGCGACGGCCGCGTGGCGAGAGGTGTGCCGAAGGTGCGGCAGGATACCTCGACTTACAAGAAGGTGTGCCGATATGAGAGGCGAGAGGTGTGCCGATGGTGCGGCAGGATACCTCGACTTACGAGAGGAGTGCCGATATGAGAGGCAGTATTCCTCGGCTTGAGAGAGGTGTGTCGATGGTGCGGCAGTTTACCTCGCCTCGTAAGTGTAAAGTGTCCTTCATCTGGCCGGGTAATATGGGTCTCTTGGGTAGAATACACATATAGAGATGTGTAGAGGTGAATGTAGAGAATACCATGTTCATAGAGCTAATTTACCCACAGATGGCTGATGCGTGATCATCAGAAACTAAGCGAAGCAGATGTGAGGCTCCTCGGACTCGCAAGTAGAAGGAGCCGAGAGAGCGAGGATAAAGATCTTACTCTGGGACTAGAAGGTATGTATGACGAGCATTGCACTTTTACACTCCCAAACCCAGGCAGGTTACATTTCCCTCCTTCTAGCGGTCAGTACGCTTACCGTGTGAGGGAGGGAATAAATGTGGTTATAAGATTAGGTGGCCACACGTATGAAGTAAAGAAAGCCCATGACATTTCTTCACAATTTCAAATAGACCGCCCTTAATATCCATACTTACGACGAGTAGGTACTTACTTTGGTTTGGTACATAGGTACTCGTATCTGCTGGAACTAATTTCTCAGATTTACGCTTCCTTATTTACGTGGTTATCGATAGGTAGGTACAGTCGAGTGCATTAGGTAATATATAGACACATTTGTAAGGGACCAGTATGGAGAAGTGTATATATATATTAATGCCCTTGACTGTACCTTATTTGTACTACTAAATAAAATCGGGTCATGCTTAGTGTAGGGTTCCGTATGTGTATATTCCAAATATGTAGTTCTATTTCAAGGTACCTATTCCATAACTCTATTCATGTTTTTTTTATGGACTCGTGGATCAAACGTTACGTTAGTTAGTACGTAGTTAGTTTAATTCTGAAGCGAATATCTCCGAAAATATAAACTATAGAAGAAAAAATTCTGTTAGGACCTTTATTCTTTTTGAAATACCTACCTATTCAACGACACCCCACACTATAGGATAACAAAAAAAAAATTGTTCTACCATTTTATCGGCGGGTACATAGTGTACATACTTACCAAATTGCAAATTTCCAGTACTAACGGTTACTGAGCTAGCCATGCTGCGGACAGACAGACGGACATGGCGAAACTGAAGTTTACTACGGAACCCTAAAAACGAACTATAGTCTGATGAAGCAATATTCTGTTTATTAATTGACTGCGGTGCATTGTTACTGCGGTTTGTCAGCCTCCGTAGCCTAGTTGGTAGTGACCCTGCCTACGAAGCTGGAGGTTCCGGGTTCGAATCCCGGCGAGGGCATTCTTTGTGTATTTATTTATCACAAATGTTTGTTCCTTGGTCATGGCTGTCTTTGTATTTAAGTATCTATATGTATCTATCTATTATATATATCGTCGCCTGGTACCCACATCACAAGCCTTAATTGAGCTTACCGTGGGACTGGGTCGATTTGTGTAAGATGTCCCAAGATATTTATTATTTATATTTATTTATTTATTTAATACCTCTGCAATTGCACGTGCACTAATGATCTACCCTTATTAACCGCCTAGTAATTTCAAAATTACATAACGACTGATCGGAAGCCACAAAGTAACGTAATTGTTTGTTTTCCACCAACAAACTACTTAATTCGTCGGTTTACTACTAATCCACTAATAGAGATCATTAGGGCACAAAGAAGCCGCTGTCTCTTGATTACTAAAATTGCTTTATCCTGTTACCAGGCCCTTGAGATGGTCCTTGCACGATTTTTTTAACTTTTATGTGCGTTTTGGGATTATTTATTCCGCCGTATAATCAAATAGTAGTGGCCATAAAAACCTCGCTGATAGAAGATTGAGAAGAGTTTGATTTGTCGACAAAATCACTATACCAAATGTCAGTAGAATCTAAAAAAATATAAACAAATATGGCTGACTATTCATAGCATAAATTTGACGTCTTTGACACATATCGTGAAACACGTTCGCAGATAATTATATTTTTACATTAATACTAGTAAATATCAATAATTTTAACTTACAATTTTCGTGACCTCAAGGTTTAAGGATTCAAGTTCGTAATAAGACCAAGATTGTGTTCTAAAAAAGTGCGTGATTATGGAATAATGCAAGTTTTTAGCTTTGTTTACATTTTTTTGGATTCCACTAACAAATGGTATACATACGTAAGTACCTGAATTTCCCATATTTAATTTTATACGTTGACTTCCGCTGCGGTTCCCAAACCGACTTTATTAAGACATCGCGTGTTAAGTTACGAATTATTAGAGGTTTTAATAAAGCAATCAGGGAGAGGAAATGAGATGTCGGCGACACGGGATTTGTCCCAAATGTCCCAATTCTGCCGTCATTAGGTCGCGACCGCAAGATGGGATCAAGAACCGCAAACAGCTGCTCCTGTTTTTTGTTTCATAAGTTGGCCATTTTGCCGCTTATCAATATGCCGTCTTATAATCAGAGATCGGATAAATGTGCGTCATTGTTCGCAATAATAGGGACATGACTCCAAAAATGATTAAATAATTAATCATTTAATCATTGTCAAAAGATTACCTATTTGACACCTGTAGCTATGAAAACCTTTGTAAATAATCATCTTAAAGCTTCGACATAAAATTTCAAGAAATTATTCGTTTAGTTATTCAGTCAGCCTCCGTAGCCTAGTTGGTAGTGACCCTGCCTACGAAGCTGGAGGTTCCGGGTTCGAATCCCGGCGAGGGCATTCTTTGTGTATTTATTTATCACAAATGTTTGTTCCTTGGTCATGGCTGTCTATGTATTTAAGTATCTATATGTATCTATCTATTATATATATCGTCGCCTGGTACCCACATCACAAGCCTTAATTGAGCTTACCGTGGGACTAGGTCGATTTGTGTAAGATGTCCCAAGATATTTATTTTATTTTTTATTTATTCAACTTTGTAGTCATGTCCATGTTATTGCGAACAATGACGCACATTTGTCCGATCTCTGCTTATAATGTAGGTACCTAGAGATATACCATTAAAACCCACATAAGAGAAGATGGAATGATGTTACATCTTTCTATGAACGTCCGTGAAAGCGTCCGTATGGTAAGCGATAAAAAATAAAAAATAAGTTTTATTAAAAATGTAGTTTTGTCAGAATACCTACAGTAGGTATAATTATGCTTGCAGTTGGCCTAATTTTGTCAAACCCTGGTTCTGGGATCTATGAGAAATCAAGGGAATTCCTCAAATACAACAGACACTACTCAGGGAAGCTCCGATGAGTAGGTTAATATCATGCTACACAAATCTTTAGCCTGTAATTTGTCCACTGCTGCTATTACATAATCGCCACGCTGAGCAACCGCATTGGCGATCGCAGTAGTGTGTCCACTCCACTATGATGATGCTGCTGCCCATCATGAATATTCAACATAAGAATGATCAATGACACTTCAAGCCCCTCAGTCGATTCTTAAGACACCTACGGGAAGAGTTGGGCTGGTGCCAAATGTATTCTTACTGCGGTCAGCACGCGGCACAATGGATTATTGTAACATGAATCGGAGGGCTGCAGGCTCGACAATCTGCACAGGTTCGAAGGCCCGGAGAATCCCATCCCGGCGCGTTCAACAAAAATCTAGTTTTCAAGATAAAGATACACCGATGACCATAATTTTTGCTAAAAAGTATATCGTCTGAATAATCTACCATACACATTATTTATTACTAGGCTTGGGACTTTTGGATGCTCGCTATGGTTCTAGCATCCGCGGGGTCGCCATTATGTTATTTTTTTTTCGAAGTCCAAAGTCAAAGTACACAATAATTTGTATGTAGGTATCTGAGTATGTAATTATAATAAAACATTTAACCATTAGTAAACAAATAAAATAAAAATAGAACAATAAACCTTTAAACAACAACAACAAAAATGTCTTCTTTAATCTAATATTAGTCGACACTTTCATCTCAGGTGCCTACGTAAGATACTGAAGATCCGATGGTATGATCGTGTTCGGAATACAGAGGTTCTACGTAGAGCAAATGTGGCTGGGATCGAGCCATACCTCATGCGACGTCAGTTGCGGTGGAGCGGCCATGTATCGCGGATGAACGACCAGCGTGTCGCTAAGCGCATCTTTTATCCCGAACTTGAGAAGGGCAAGCGGAAACAGGGCGGCTAATTCCTCAGATATAAAGATGTGCTTAAGCGACACATGAAAAAGTGCTCTATTGAGCCTTTCGCAATGGGAGCAGCAGGCAGCCGTACGAACGGAATGGCGCGCTGCAATACATACGAAGATTACCGATTTTGAGACTCGTCGGCGCTTGGGACTTGATGCCAAGCGCGACGAGTTGAAGGCCCGACCACCTGCGGCAATATCTTATAATTACATTCATGGTGTGCTCACATGCCCGCAGTGTTCACGTAATTTTATCAATAAGATTGGTTACGTGAGCCACATGCGAGCACACCAGAGATAACAACGGAGTCGACAGCAGTCACCGTCGCCGAATCGGCCGTGGGGAGTATTATTGTTATTAGTCGACACTTCTAAATTGCCGATGACGTACTGGCTTTAGTCGGCTTTGATAATAGACGACTTTTTGAGTTTTAAGGTTGTGTCACACGCGACGCAATAAATGTGGGATTTGTCTTCACCTATTGCTAGTTCATTGTAAGGCTCTATCCATTCTAATAGCAGGCTATATTCACCACAGTTATGGGATACACTTTTAACATCGTTAATAATAAAAACACTTTTTTCCGAATTTGAAATGAACATCACATAAAGAGCTAAATATACCAAACTGTTCTTCGTCATATTTTTATTCCTGATACGGCTCTAACCAGGATTTAATTTCGCTAGTCGGAAAATTATTCATTTTAAAATGTTATTACAAATTGGGTAAACGATCATTCATCTGTACTGACAACTAATTAAAATAGATGTCAGTAGTCTGTCAAACAAAACACAAGTATCAAAGAGGATGCATAGTAAAGTAAATCGTGGGTACGTATACATATAGTATAGGTATATTATGTATATCGCATCAACTGTGAACTTCGCCACGTGTGAGTAATAGATTAGTAATAAAATTAATTGCATATAATCATTTACGTATAGATCATGACATCTACTATGTTTTATTTCCAGGCTTTGACTTTGACTTCGAAAATTTTTTTTAACATAATGACGACTCCGTGGATGCCAGAACCATAGCGAGCATCCAAAAGTCCTAAGCCTATTTATTACTCATACACTACAAATCGACGACGTATTTTATGGATGATTGGATGAATGATATGAATTATCCGGATTCGAACAGCCGCTGCAGCGGCTGTTCGAATCCGGATAATTCAAATCCGGATATTCGCTCATTTTTGGATCCGAATCCATGGATTCGGATCCAAAAATGAGCGAATATCCGGATAGCCAACCCTAACCTGAATACAACTGATATTAAAGTTGTTGATGTTGATTAATTGGAGTAGGTATTATGACAAAATCATGTGTAATAATAGCTGAGATTGCTGCTGATGAGGCCTGTTATCATTGGTGTTTGTTTGATACGTACTGAACGCGACAACGTGTACCTATAACATTTATCAGAACTCATCTACCTAATCGATAAAAGTATGAGTAATAGATAACGGATAGATATAGTATATTATCAAAACAGAAAATTAATAAATGTCACATTTTTACGGGGTCGTATCGTACGTTCGGTAATGTTGTTTACGGCATAAACGGGGATTTACCTTTTCGTTATTACACATACCTACACTAAATAGGTACATTCCTGATTTTTCCTTCCTTGGTAAAGTGAAACAAGAACGTGTTTAAGATGCTGGATGTCTTAAACGAGGACTGCGTTCGTCTAGTGTTGCGCTACGTGTCTATAAGAGATATCGTGAGAGCTGAGCGTGTGAGCCGGGCATGGCAAGAGGTAGTGCTGCGGTATCTGCGAAGTAAGTATCACAGGATTGTCTGTATATGGGTACTTTACTTACCTGTCTCTATGTCCTAGGTAGTTACTTGACATGCTTATGATGAACATCTGTTGCTAGTTTTTAAGATTACGTGACATCTTACCAAAAATGTCCTAACTAGTCCTAAGGCAGTGTGGTAACTGAGGGATAGAAAAACGGTACTTGAAAATTACAAATCGTGACTTTTGTGGGCTTTCACAGACAACAGTTTCTTTAATTTACAGGTATCAATATCCAAATACAACCTGCATTCAGCTACAGTGAAGACACGCGAATCAAATGCCGCATGTTATATGTACCAGAATTATATCTTGGCGAACTCAGTCCTGCTAATTTGTTGAGGAAAATATTACCAAAACTGGGGAAATATGTCGTGGGCTGCTTTTCCCTGTCCACGGAGACGTTGTCGGTCGTCACTCAATACTGCCCCAATTTAATACATCTTGGAGTAAGTTGCCATCAAAAATCGCAAATTAGTTTTTTCACACCACAGAAATACAGACCAACGTTGCATTGGTAAATATATCAGATATTAGACGATAGATTTCGATAGCATGTCACTATCGAAATCTATTTTGTCCTCTTCAAGTGCACTAATTAATACTAAAATAAATAGGAACCTAGTTTGGGTAGGTAAAGTCCATTTCAAATACAAAGGCCTGATTCCACTTAACAAAGTCATTAGGCATCAGCAATAGGATCAGTGATAACAACAGAATCCTGGCCAGGCCCTTTTGTGGCGTGATATTTTATGCATACACCTACATCGGTGTACCACACGTGCCAATTTGTAGTGGACCAATTAAGTGACAAAAGTTTCGAGCGGCATCGGGCCTTCGTATTTGAAATGGAATATACTTACCCAATATTTACCATGCATTTGCCTTGATAGAACAGTTATCGCTGTTACCCAGTTATCGCACATTAGTTCTTTGGCTAATTTAACCCTATTAATTGGTTTTGACTTATCCTAGGATCCTAAATAAATGCAATTTTGCTTTTGCAATTGCTAATAATACAAGTACCTGTTAGTTATTGTTCTTTTATATTATTATGTACCTATTTTTTTTTGAGTGGCTAAAGTACACTTAAATAAAAAAAAACATGCTAAATAACAAACTAAGAATCTAGATAATTATGGCTCCCTATTGCGCCAAAGATGCTGGCAGCATTCTCTCGCTGTGAAGCTATGCTACGCTGCGATATAAATCTGTCAGCTCCCTGGCCACCGGTAGCTTCGACCAGACGCGTAAGGTGCGGTTAAACTAAAAGAGCATTCGCTGTTCTAACCTCCCACTCTACAAAATTCGATCGGTAAACAAAACGTGATTGGTTGATTTCGTAGAACGGGCGCTAGAACAGCGAAGTTCTTTTGGTTTAAACGCACCTTTAGATAGATCCTTGACCAGAAGGTGTGCGCTCAGACCCCACGGTCAGAGGGTCTCCACACCAAAATCTAACCTGAGTTTATTTATAATACCCCTTAGGGCAAGGGCGTATTCATAACATGGACTCCTTTATATTCTGTTCTAATCCAATTTATGTATCAGTTTATAGGATATGGAGATGTTGGATTTGTCGCACATTGGCTGAAAGATCGTGTACTCGATACTATCAAGATCAGCCAGCTGAAACAAATATCATTTAGGTACCAGTTTAGAGTGAGTACCTACATGTTTATTAAAATTGTATGTATAGTCCGAGTATTCGCCAGTAGGTCTCTCAGAAGGTGGGCGATTTTAATCGATGTCAGTTTTGTAACGACGCGACAATTAGGTAAACAGGAAAACTTTATGAAAATCAACTTTTCTCGTTTTTTTTGCTAGGCTATGTCTAATGATTTATGAAATGACCGCCAAGCCTTTGTAGTGCTCGTTACAAAACTGACTACGATACTTTTCTTTCGACAGATTCTCTGATCGGGTCCACTTTTTACTGAAAATGCTCATGCAGCTAACTCTGTCCTCGACTGTACATGACACTTAGTTATGCAACGCGCATTATTAGTCCAATAAAACTAAAATTAAAACAATGGAAAAGTGAAACTACTGAAAACATTGCAGTCTCTGTCGATATGCCAAGAAACCGCGACATTCTTTACACAATTTGATTTTATACTTCCCATTGAATCCTATATATACATATAATATAAAATTTGCAACTTTAGGTACATTACGTATGTAATTTTTTGACAAGCGTACTCCTCTGTATAACTATTTCCATCCTGTAGACATTCATCTTTATTATGCTAAGGAAAACAATGCACATGATATTTGCCTATTTGATAGACTTGGTAACATTCAATAAAAACCTTTCGTGCAAAATCTAGCTCTCTCTTTTCCTAACAAAAATACGTTGTTAATTTCAGGTAACTGACGAAACTATGAGCCGATTCCTTAGCAGTGAGGTTCTGGAGGAACTAGTTATTTGTAGCAACGACATGGAGCTTTTTAACTGATTTAAAATCGCCGAACATGAAATCACTCGGACTTATGTATTGCAAAAAATTTGAACATCAATACTTGCTATCTGCATTGGACAGATTGACTGATCTAACAACGCTGGATCTTCGCTGTGATAAGAAAACATTTGAAAATGTACATTTGGTCCTTGACCGAATGCCCATATTGGAAGAATTGACTTTACACGTGAACGAAAAAGTTGAGGTGAATGGAAATGTTGCGGAGTGTCTCGGTCGGTTGAGTTGTCTGAGACTTTTGGATTTGGCCTCGAACCCGAATGTGAGTGATGAGTGGCTGCACGCGGTGGCCCGTGGCTGCAAGCAGTTGGAGTCTTTGAATGTAGACAAGTGCCAAGGTAAATTACAAAGTAACATAAATGGGGAAGGCTAGCATAAGTCGGTTGTCGTGCTTCATTAAATTCAAGTTGTAGTTTAATTCAAGGATAGGGGATCCTAGGTCTGGTTCGTACCTGGTCCAACGTATATCTTTGGCAGTCCAGCAGCGCGGCAATGCACGAGTATTTTTGGAACCTTTGGGCCAGGTGCTTACCATGCGTAGGGAATATTTTTGATGGGTTTTTTTTTCTTGTTTTTACAATAATTTTTATTTGATGACGAAGCGTGTTGCGGATTATTTAAATGTCAGTGTATGCATGATCTTTTGACGAAACCTGTGGTGGATGTTTTGGTGTGTAATTTTGATTTGATTTTTTTTCCCAATGAAATATATTGCAATAGTAAGTTGTAAGTTGACCTAAGAAACTTTTACTTTTGAATGTCAATTGTAGGTACCTATTTTTCCTAACTAGTGCGGAAAAGTAAACTTTGCGCACGCTTCGCGTGCGTAAATTTCGCTTTTTCAGGCACTTGTTATGAAAAAAATCGCTCGATACACGTGTAAAAACTTCTTTTTAACTCGGGTGATTGTCGCCCTCGTTTCACCCGGGCTCCAACTTTCAATCAATCAATCAATCAATCAAAGCGTTTATTTGTAAACATAGGTATTTACAGTATGTGGATGGACAAGAATTTCAGAAGTTCAGCTATGCTTTACCCAGACAACAACTAGTTACAACAATCATTATGCAGATAATCAATACAATCAATAATACAAATTAGTTAGAAATAAATTATTAGTAAATGTCACGTTTTAAAATTATAAATTATTAACAATGGATAAAGAAACATAAATTATTGGTCAGTCAACATTTATAAATTATCATTTAAATAATCACTTATAGAATAATAGCATTTGTCAATTAATAGTGTAAATAATTTATTTTTAAAAAGTGGCATTTGCAGTAGTTTCAAGGAATGAGGCAGCTTATTATATATTATACATGCAAGGTGTTTCACACGTTTGCGCATCAGGGCTGTATTAGTAATTACCGTACAAAAATCTCGATTATATCTTTGCCTTAAATTTCTCTCAACAACATTAAATTTCTTGAAAAGACCGGGATTACTTCTTATAAATAATATGACTTCTAGAATATACATGGATGGCATTGTTAGAATACGGAGGTCTTTAAAGTGGGGTGCACAACTCTCTGTCGATTTAAGCCCTCGCATTGCTCTGATGCATCGTTTTTGTGCTCGGAAAACTGCCTCCCTGTTGGGGGAATTGCCCCAAAATATTATACCGTATCGTAACGTCGATGCCACAAATCCATGATAGGCAGTCAAGACGGCGTCAGTACTTGCTTGCTTAGCAAGTTTATGCAAAGCATAGGCAAACTGATTCAGTTTTATGCATATTTGATCTGTATGGGCCTTCCACGACAGATGGCTATCTATGAGCACCCCCAAAAACTTAGTACTATTTACACTGTCTATTGATTTGTCCTGATAGCGACATGTTATTGTTAAAGCCACCTTACGCTGATGAAAGTGCATGATTTTAGTTTTATCAAGATTAATCAACAGTTTATTGTCATCTAACCATACTATTATGTCTTTAAGGGCGCTATTGATTTCGTTTTCATACGTCTCTACATTTTTATTTATCCTATACCCAAACACATCTATGTGTGTCTGAAAAAATTTACATTTTTCTGGTTTTAATTTAAATTCACAGTGTTTTAATTTTTCTAGAACTTTACATAGTGTCTCTACAGTAGAACCAATGTCTTTACCTGACATGTATATGTTGTCTATGAATACAATTACATTTGGAATATTTGCTAATTTGTTGCTCATTAGCCTTTGGAAAGATCCAGGCCCTGTATTAACTCCATATGGAAGATATTTATATTTAAAAGTACCTAACTCAGTTACAATTGTAGTACATTCTTGTGATTCCTTGCTTAATGGAGCTTGTAAATAAGCCTCTTTCAGATCCAGTTCGCAGAAGTATTGCCCATTTTTTAAGGAATGAAATATTTCATCAATGTGAGGAAGTGGGTAATGGTCAATCTCTAGGTTAGGGTTAAGGGTTAATTTGTAGTCCCCACAGAGACGCACTGATCCATCTGGTTTCATGATGGGTACAACTGGAGTTCCCCATTGACTATACTCTATGGGTTCAATCCTTCCATTATCCAATAACCTAGAGATTTCATTTTTTACCTTGTCTCGCAGTGAAAAAGGCACTCTCCTTACCGGTAGACATTTTGGGGTAGCGCCTGGTCTCAATTTCAATGTTATTTGCTCCCCTTCAAAGTTCCCCCAACCGGGTGAAAATACTTCTGCGAACTGCTTCTTAATTAGTTGCTCCGCTTCTGAAACAGTTTTTTCAATAGTATTGCATTCTTGTATTTCAACATATTTTGGTATTCCCTCCTTTTTATTTAGTTTAAGTGGCCATAGCTTTAGTTGGTATAACCAGTCTCGACCCATAATACATGGCATAGTTTCTTCACCCACAAAGCTAGTCAGTGTAACACAGACTCCATTAAATATTACTTTAAGGTCCTCAATAATACCTTCTGGTTTAGATATGCTCTGATCAAAATTCTTAAAATAAGTGTTACATTTTTTTATATTTTTTTTTGGAAAGTATTTTTTTACATAATGAATAGGTATGACTGTTACTTCAGATCCAGAGTCTATTTCGAAATCTATGTTTATATCATCAATATTCAAGGTTAAGTATTGAGGGGGCACTTTACTTACGCCTACAGACCTTACTTCATATTCTTGAAACAGAGGATCTAAGCAGCCATCTAATATTTCTTCATTATCTTCATACTTCTCATTGCCCTCTTCAGTTGAGACACAATTTATAGAGCGTCTTGTTTTGTTATTTGGGCACATTTTAAATGTGTGTCCCTGTCTTCCGCATTCTGAGCAGTACTTCTTCTGTAATGAACATTCTGCACGAATATGGTTGGTTTTCCCACAACAATAACACATTCTTGAAGTTGCGCCTGTCATTCCGCAAACGACCTTGACCTCGCCTCACTGTTGTGTTCCGATATCTTGTGTTATGAAACATAGGGGCTACACTTTTTTGTTCCTGATTTTCTGGAGTGCCTGAAGTTTTCACTGCTGCTTCGATACTCCGGGCCAAAATGACCAGCTTCTCTAGGGAAAGATCTGAATTCTTCAGTAACTCAAATTTAATGGCATTTGATATCAAGCCGTCTATAAATTTTTCCTTTATTTGGTCTTCAATATCTTTAAAACCACATGTTCGGGCTATTTTTCTTAACTCCGTCATGTATTGATCAATTGATTCACTTTGTGTTTGGTTCCTTTTCCTGAATTCAATTCTGTTGATTGCTGGAGCCTTAGTATTTGTATAATTCTTTTTCAACAAGGCACATAACTCATTATATGATTTTTTAAGAGGCGAGTCCGGCTCACAAATATTTAATATGTTATCGAAAACCGTACTGGTTAATTTGGTTACTAATAATGGAACTTTTTTTTTCCTGTGGAATGTCATTTAGTAGGATTACACATTCCAATTGTTTTTCGAATGATTCCCAATTGGTCCCGTCAAATGGTTTTATATTCGTGTCGTTGTATGCCATTTTTCCACGATCTTGGGTGTCTCGTGATTTAATATTTTCACTAATTAGTTTTCGAAGTTGATCCACCGTCTTTTCGGCACCGTCTAGGTTTAGATGATTGGCCAATTGTAGTAATTGATCCTTATTGCAATAGTAAATACATCCTTTCTTCCCTTTATTTATTTCTTCTAAAATAGTTTCGAGAGTACTATTTTCAGTTATTTTACTCATGAGTCTTTTGTTTGGCAAGATGGTGTCCAGGATAGCACGAGGCCGTACGGGTTCACTTCACACTATACACTTCGCATTGTTCTATTTTTCGTTTAATTAAGTTAATTAGTTAATTTTTTGCACACATCCTCGTCGCCACTTGTGATATTTGAATAATAAATGCTTTAATTAATTAATAAAGACTTTTATTATTGGTAAATCTTACAAGGCGTCCGCCATTGACATTTGGTGTAGGATGAGAGAGCGAGACACCATGAGACGTCACTCACGAAGCATTTAGGATGCGTTCGTGAGGAATGTCAATGGCGGACGCCTTGTAAGATTTACCAATAATAAAAGTCTTTATTAATTAATTAAAGCATTTATTATTCAAATATCACAATTACATTTAACTATAACAGTACTATCATCAGCGAACAATACCATTGGGTGTTTGACGTGCCGGGGAAGGTCATTAATGTAGAGAAGAAACAATAACGGACCCAGAACACTTCCCTGGGGCACGCCACACATGACTTTTCTGTTCTCAGATCGGTAACATTTTATTTGCTTAGTGCGTATACAAATTTGACTGAGTTCAGTGTACTGATTTCTGTTACTAAGGTAAGATTTGAACAGTTCATAGATATTACCGCGCAAGCCATATGCACTTAGCTTTTTTAAAAGAATGACATGGTCTACATAATCGAAGGCCTTAGATAAATCCATAAAATCGCACATACATGGTTACACTTATCTAGATTCTCAAGTAAGGGACTAATTAAATCAAATATTGCCATGTTAATGGTTTTTTGTTTCCTAAAACCTTTTTGTTCATCAACTAGAATATTTTGCTTCTCCACATAGTCGTAAAGTGCCGTATAAATAACCTTTTCAACAACTTTTGAGAAGACTGTTGCTAGAGCGATGGGTCTGTAATTAGTAACGCACGTTTTATCCCCTCTCTTAAACAATGGTTTTATTACACTAGTCTTTAGTTTATCTGGATATGTTCCCGTTGTTACAGTAAGATTAATGATGTGACTTAGGGGGGCAGCAATTACATCCGCCACTTGCTTTACAGCCTTAGTGCTTACGTCGTCATACCCCACACTGTTGGTGTTTTTTAGGGATCTTATTATATTAAATACATCACATGGAATAGTGGGATTCATGAACATAGATTTGACACAGTTAGTGCTTATGTTAACATTTAATGAATCTGTATCCTCATTTCTGTGTTGGTCAATGAAAAAATTATTGAAATGTTCAGCTATGTCATCTGGGTTAGAAATAATCGTGTCTCCTTTAGTTAATTTTAGTATTGGCTCTTTTGGATAGATTTGCTTGGTTTTATTGATGACCTGCCATGTAGCCTTGGATTTATTTGCAGCATTTTTTATATAATGATCATTTTGCGAGCGCTTCGTAAGACTAATGATTTTTTTAAATTTGGCATTATAAGCTTTCAGTTCATCTTTGTTTTCTTTACTAGGGCAAAACCTGGATTTCCATAGAAGTTGTCTTCTTCTTTTGCTGCACAATTTAATGCCGCGAGATATCCACCCTCGTCGAAAAAAAAAAAATTGTGCTTGCATCGAAATGTACTATTAAAGACAAACTGGTCATAATCGCGTAAACTTACGTTTAATTATATCCTGACACATGTTACACCCGTGGTCGCAGGCAGACTGGTGAGAAACTGTATCAACACCTTCGAGCTGCGCTTTTTCGAACTACCCGCACTTGGTCTTGATTATTCACTTCTAAGCTAGGGTTGTTACTATACTAATATAAGTGTGATAATCGTTAAAGTTTAAACAAATATTTGTAGGTACCTAATTTAAACTTTTCAAGCTTTTAACTGGGTTGAACTTAATAAAAGGTAGGTAAACACACGAATTAAAAACTAAGTGTGTTACAACACTTACAACAGGTTAGCGTTGTAAGTCAGCTCACAATAACTGTCTCTTCAGCATTGACCTCAGTTTTTTCTTCCTTTTCAGAATTGACTGCTCGCTCCGTGGCAGCTGTATGTCGAACTGCGGGCCTGAAATTCAAATGGCTCAGTATAACGGGAGTCAGTGCGATAGAATATGAAAATGTTCTAGAGTTCATTGAGTTCTGCCCCAAACTCGAGGTGAAAGTACCATATTAGTCAATAATGTCAATATCAAATCGTTTTGTTGATTTTACTTTTGTAACATCATCTCTTAAAAAAAAAAAACATTTTTGCTGAGTTTAAAAATGAAATCCTGATGGGTGGGTATTTTGTCTTATACATATTCCATCCACCATGTAAGTATTCATTTATGACATAACTAACTACGCTATTTAAGTACGAGTAAGTTCAACTTTTAGAAAAAGAGACATCATCCACTTGTTTTAAGGATGCCAAAGAGCCATTTCATTTTACTTTTGATAGCAAAAAAGTAAATGTGAATGGGTAAATATATATATTTGTATTTAATTTTTGGGAAACTAGAAGAAAAAAACTACCGTGTCTTAAAAAAACAGAATGATACTACTAATTCTTTCAATATTCTTACTTCTCGACGGGAAAAACATAGCTTTGTGGAACTTAGATAAAACCGTAGACCCATGCAATTCATACCACATTTTATTTAGTAAACATGTGATATAAATAAAATAACAGTATAGTAAATATATTATATTTAATCAACAGTCGCTGGACGTCGCTGACGGCCGGGCGCCGGGTGGTGCGGGCGAGGGCCGACACGTGGGTCGCCAGCCGCGAGCAGCCTGAGGTTTGTTACTCTATTCTCAATGGTAGGTACTAGGTACACTAGGTACTTACTCAACAATTGTGATCCTATGTACATTGACAGTCGTTGACGTCGCTGGTCGCCCGGTCTAAGGCCATGGGTTTTCTGGCCGGCGACCGGCGACCGACGCGTGTCCGCCGCCGACGACGTTCGAATATTTTGTTCACGAATGTTTGAGGGTGGTTTCTCTGAAGGTGCATGCAGACCAAAAGAGCATTCGCTCGGCGGTGATAGCTGATAGCTGGGCGAGTATCGCCGTGTCTCTTTTATTTACACGGGTGTGCGTATGTTTTGTTCGTGTTTATAGCCGATAGTTCATAGCTTAGTAGCTCGCGATGGAACCAGTGCCTACGCAAGGCTCCGGAGAGTACAGTAGTAAATCATTGAATTATCTAAATATTTATGTGATACCTACCTTAGGGAAAAATAGCGATCTCTGAAGGGGTATCCCACATACACCGCAGACACCGCTGATTGCGCTCCTCCCTGAAGTGTATAATATTATTCTGGTCATTCTATTAGATCCCCGTTTTAAGAACATGAATACGGATGATGACGGGTCGGGAGCCTTCAGGGTGGCTTCAACAGTTTTTTGCTTTATTTCAACTTTTATCTTTATTTTAATTGACTTTTCTCCAATCGCAGGCTCAATATCCGGGGTTGACCGTGGAATTCTACAGCGGTGATGAGGAGACAGGTTATGTGGACAGAACCTTCGATGAAGACGTTGAAAGCGATGAAAGCGATGATAGTGACAGTTCTGACGACGGTTCCACTCGCGAGTAAACTTGTCAATTCGTAAAACGTTTTTCAGATGTTAAAAGCCTTAATAAAGTTGTTACAAAATAAATCAACTGGTTTTATTATCTTGTGGCTATGCGAAACTAGTACCAACAAGAGTGCCGTTCTAGCTTTAAGGCTGTGGATCCTTAACCCCTCGTGTCGTGGGTCGCAAATATTTTTTCTAATACTTAGTTTCCACATGCTTTGATCAGTGCTTAAACATACCAAGGGTTAAAATAAAATACGAAAACAAGGCCTACCTAGTCTACCTACCTACTGTAGGTATATTATATGTGTGTTTAATCAACTAATACTAACTTTAAACCTGGTGAAATTACTAATGTATATGTATAGGTACCCACTCGACAATGATGTTATAAATTTATCGCTGGGTACGTACACGTATGTAGTCATGGCATGGGAAATATAAGAATATCACTACCAATCACCAACATACAATTTATTTATTTGTCAGAAAACAATACAGTAAGTACCTAAGTATATTTGCTGTTAACAATTATTAATAAGAATGGCTCGCATTTATTAGCAAGCAACAATCAGACAAATACACAGGAAAGCAGCGATGAGTAATATAATGTATGGTAGGTTCAATATGTTATCTAAGATACAGAAAATTAATCAGTGTCACATTTTAGGCCAGTGTGTGGATTGCAATGTCGCTTGTGGTACCTATTTTAAAGGAATTTATTTACTTTTTTGTACTCCACGCAACTCATCAATATAATCATGCTAGGATTTCGGTACATGTTCACTGCTACTTATATTAGTGAACATGTACCGAAATCCTTTTTTGTCAAGGTGAAGTAGTAGGTGTCAGCCTCCGTAGCCTAGTTGGTAGTGACCCTGCCTACGAAGCTGGAGGTTCCGGGTTCGAATCCCGGCGAGGGCATTATTTGTGTATTTATTTATCACAAATATTTGTTCCTTGGTCATGGCTGTCTATGTATTTAAGTATCTATATGTATCTATCTATTATATATATCGTCGCCTGGTACCCACATCACAAGCCTCAATTGAGCTTACCAATGGGACTAGGTTGATTTGTGTAAGATGTCCTAAGATATTTATTTATTTATTTATTTATTTATTAAGTAAGCACGATTGTAAGATGCTGGATGCCCTGAACGACGACTGCGTACGTCTCGTGTTAAGCTACGTGCCTGTAAGAGATATTGCGAGAGCCGAACGAGTGAGCCGGGCTTTGCAAGAGGTGGTGCTGAGGTATCTGCGAGGTAAATATCAATAGACGATTTCAGGTCTCTTGCCACGATCAACGTACCTGCTCTTCTTGAGCCTACTGGTATTATTAGAGATGATGGTAAGAGACCTGATGGTGTGTCTTTGGTTCTTTGGAGCTTGGGACGGATGTTGGTATGGGATGCTACTTGCGTAGACACCCTGGCACCGTCCCATCTTCAACGAACTACGTTTAAGGCAGCCGCTGCGGCTGAAAATGCCGAATTTTTAAAACGTAATAAATATAAGGGCCTCGGCAAAGAGTACGATTTTGTACCGTTTGGCGTAGAAACTTTAGGTTCTTGGGGCCCCAGCGCACGCAAATTGTTTGCTGAGATCGCGCGCGAAACGTCTGGTTGATGTAACTAAAGACCGAAGAGCTGGCGACTTCCTCGCACAACGCATCAGTATTGCGATACAGCGAGGAAATGCCGCCAGCATCCTCGGTACAATGCCACAAGGGCCAATCTTAGATATAGGTTAGGTTAAGTAGATTAGTTAGATTTAATCTATGTACAAAAATAGTAGTTTAAAAAAAAAAAATTGACGATAAGCTCAAGCTACCTCGCCTAAGCACGTGCGCGCGTATAGATTTGTTTGTTAATTGGTACCTAAAGTATGTCCTTCCTTGACATGGAGTTGTTGTTGCACATTTATTATTGCTACTATGTGTTTAAGACTCCATACTTAATATCTTTCTGGGACAGTGAGGTCAGTGAGGAGCACTCGAAAGTTTATCTATCAACATACATTTTGAGTTGTAGGTACACGTCTGGTGGTTCTTAATTAT
This sequence comes from Thaumatotibia leucotreta, assembly GCA_025490895.1. Classification (NCBI taxonomy): domain Eukaryota; kingdom Metazoa; phylum Arthropoda; class Insecta; order Lepidoptera; family Tortricidae; genus Thaumatotibia; species Thaumatotibia leucotreta. The sequence continues at coordinate 90,346 of JALPQI010004782.1, forward strand.
GAATATTTATTATCGTTAGCGAATTTAATAGATAACCGGCCGCGGTTCGTTTTCGTTACTGTAATAAACGTTTAAGGTGCATTCAGACCAAACGAGCATTCGCTATTCTAACCCTCTACTCTATGAAATTAGATCGTTGCACGAAACGTGATGCGTTGATTTCGTAGAGCAACAGCGAACTAGCGAACAGCGGTCTGAATGCACCTTTACATTACTTTCAATTGTTTCTTTAATTTACAGGTATTCGTATCCAAATACAACCAGCAATCCACCACAACGAAGACACGCGAATCAATTGTCGTGTTTTATATGTACCAGAAATATATCACGATGATCACTGTCCTGCTAATCTGTTTAGGAAAATCTTACCGAAACTGGGGGAATCTGTCGTGGCTTCATATTGTATATCCGAGGAGACATTGTTGGCAGTCACACGACACTGCCCGAATTTAATACATCTTGCTGTAAGTTGCTATCTTGCTTCTGTTTGTTCTTGACCAGTTTTTCCATATCAATTTTGATACTTTATAATTATAAATGACGTGTGAGATGCCGATTATAGGGCACTATGGCTTTGAGCATTAGCACGTTTACTGTATAATGAAAATTATTTATTAGTTTCTAGGGATTGGAGAAGTTTATCATTGGCTGAACGATGAGATAATAGATGCTATCAATATAAAACAGCTCAAACAAATCTCGTTTAGGTATATGTTACATGACGTGAGTATCTATCTATTTGTTTATTTAATGTCATATTCATGCCCATGTTCACTCACTGCTCAACTCAAGCCTCTCCATTAGCACGTTACTGGTTTTCGGCTACTCGTATCCAGCTCCTGCCAGCCGTCTTCCACAAATCATCATTCCACCTTGCCTGAGGACGTCCTACGCTATGTTTGCCGAGACGCGATGCCCACGCAACATCATCATCAGGTCATCGGTTCTACGTCAAATATGGCCCGCTAACTGCCAAAGAACAAGTTTGCTAACCCGCCGGTGGGCTATGTCGATGACTTTGGTTCTCTGCCGGATTTCCACATTCCTTATGCAATCCCTCGGAAAAAAACTCCAAGCATAGCCCTTTCCATAGCTTGCTGAGCGACTTTGAATTTGTGAAGCAGCCGTACTGTCAGTTTCCACGGTTCGGTACCGTCCTCCGTACCTATATCATTACGGGTAGGATTGACGGATCTATCGATGTAACAAATGGCTCCCAACCCAACTGGAAACCAACCAAACTATAAAACAGGGCTGCCAAATAGATCGCAACCGGTCGATGCGGCAAATTTTCTAGCCCTTATCTACAATAATAATAATAAAATAACCTAACTGAATTATACTATTCACCTAATCCTCGAAGTTGTTTCTACCCAACTGCAATGTCTAACAGAGGTAAAGTTTACCTATATTTTGAAACAATCTTGGGATTGGCGCTGTGCACTGCTATCGGTAGATTATACTCTGCCACACTGTGTGGATGTGCTCTATGGTGTCCTATCTCATCCGAACCCCAGTCTGCTCCGACTAGTGAAAATTAACGAATGACTTAGCACCATGAAATAATTTAATACGCTTTCGTGTACAATTTTCTTCCACTTTTCCTAATTGGTAATATGTTAGTTATTGGTTTAAGGTCACCGACGAAATAATCAGAAGATTTCTATGCAGTGAGGTTCTAGAAGAACTAGTTATATACAGCAACGATTTGACCGGGAGCTGTTTACCTGATTTAAGAGCGCCGAATATGAAATCACTCGGAATTATGTATTGCAAAAGATTTCAACATCAATACTTGCTTTCTGTATTGGACAGATTGACTGATCTAACGAAGTTGGATCTTCGCTGTGATAAGAAAACATTTGAAAATGTACATTTGGTCCTTGACCGAATGCCCAAATTGGAAGAATTGACTTTACACGTGAACGAAAAAGTTGACGTGAATGGAAATGTTGCGGAGTGTCTCGGACGGTTGAGTTGTCTGAGACTTTTGGATTTGGCCTCGAACCCGAATGTGAGTGATAGAAATAGAAATAGAAAATAATTTATTCATGACACACATTACATACACACAAGGACAAAATAGATGATGAGTGGCTGCACGCGGTGGCCCGTGGCTGCAAACAGTTGGAGTCTTTGAATGTAGACAAGTGCCAAGGTAAATTACTACGTAACACAAATGGACACTAACGAAATTCGGTCGTAAGGGCTTTGTGTATTCTGTTCGTTGTAGAAGAAATTCAGAAAATGGTCTATGAATGTTGACCTAAGAAACTTTTACTTTTGGACGTAAATAAACACATGAATTCAAAGTTAAGTATGTTAGAACAGGTAGGGTTGCCAGTCAGCTTGCAATAACTTTCTCTTCAGAATTGATCTCTAGTTTTTCTTTCTTTTCAGCATTAACTGCCCGCTCCGTTGTCGCTGTGTGTCGTACTGCGGGCCCGAATCTCAAATGGCTCAGTATAACGGGCGTCAGTGCGATAGAATACAAAAACGTACTAGAATTCATCGAGTCCTGCCCAAAACTTCATGTGAAAGTACCATATTAGTCAATATCACATACTTTTGTTAATTTTGAACGTTTCTAAAGGTGCATTTAGACCAAACGAGCATTCGCTCATTCTATCCCCCACTCTACGAAATCAACGAATTTCGACGAATCAAGTGGGGGATAGAATTAGCGAATGCTTGTTTGGTCTAAATGCACCTTAACATCACTTCGCTCAAAAAAACTTTCTCTAGTAAGTATCTGGTAAATATTTAACATAAATAACAAATAACAGTAGGTATAGTAAATTTATTATATGTATTTAATAAACAGCCGCTGGACGTCGCTAGCCACCGGGCGAGAGGGGCGAGTGGTGCGCGCAAGGGCGGAATGCTGGGTTGCCAGCCGCAAGCAGCCCAAGGTTTGTTACTTTATCTAATGGATATTCGACAATTGTGATCCTACAGTAACAGTCATTGACGTCGCTGGTCGCCTGGTCTAAGCGAGGCTCCTTTTGATCGGAGGTTACAGTAGTAAATCATTGAATTATACAGGGTGGCTAGTAACCCGACAAACTTGAAAGGTACCACATTTTGAGACTATGATGTCATATGAACTTTTCTGGATTCGGCTTGATTTAAGAAATAATGACATGTTTTTCAAAAAACTATTTTCATCATAAGTCACTGATAAATGCCTCCACGATTAAAATTCTTACACTAATAGTTTTCATCTTGACATACCTACTTATTGACGATAGTTAGCAAAAATGACAAAAAAGAATCAGAAAAATGTTCAACTAAAAAAAAAAATTCATTCTTAAAAATATTCTTTCCCTACAATTTATTATTGGTCATGCATAAAAAAAACTTTTTTTGTCCGAAAATGACATATGTCTCATAATATTTTTTACTTCTTTCGACATCAAAAATGCATTGGTAAAGTCTGTCGGTGTACTCATTCTCACCCTGTATATGAGATACCTACCTTAGGGAATCATAGCGATCGCTGAAGGAGTCTTATGATATCTTTTGCGCAGATTGCGCTAGTAGCTTTAAGAAGAATATGAATTCCTTCGATGATGAGGGGTCGCGAGCCGATACTGACGTCGGTGGTTTTTTATTTTACTTCAACTTTAACCTTTATTTCAATCTTTTCTCCAATCGCAGACTCAATATCCCGGGTTGACCGTGGAATTCCACAGCGGTGATGAAGACAGCAACGATGATGAAGACATTGATAGCGATGAAAGCGACGATAGCGACAATTCTGACGATGGTTCCGCTCGCGAGTGAACTCGTCAGTTCGTAAAGCGAATAGTAAGTGAAGGAAGATATAAAAGCCTTATTAAAGTTGTAACAAATAAAAAAATCCAGTTTTATTATCGTGTAGTGCGAACCTAGTACCAACAAGAATGCCGTATTAGCATTTAAGCTTCGGATCCTTAACCTCTCGTGTCGTGAGTCGCAAATATTTTTTCTAATAATTTTCAGGTGCACTGATCAGAGCTTAGACATACCAAGAGTTAAAATACGAAAACAATGACTAAGGCCTATTGTATGTTAGATATATTATGTGTTTAATCAACTAATCGAACACTGATACCCTGGGGAAATTACCTACCTATAGGTACCTCTACCCACTCGACAACGAAGTTATAAATTTATCGCTGGGTACCTGTACTCAGGTCTACACTTGGTTATGGGCAGGCGCGGATCCAGGACTTCGTTGAGGGGGGGGGGGGGGCACTGCCCTATGATATGATAGTATTTTATACTTAAAACAGCACCTAGGCATACATAAGTCCTGTGTGAGGGGGGGGCAAGTGCCCCTATTGCCCCCCCCTTGATCCGCGCCTGGTTATGGGCAATTATATTACTGCCTGTCTACTGAGCAATCAACAACATACAAATTATTTATTTGTCAGACTACAATACAGTATGTAGATGTACCTACATTTGTTGGTAACAGTTATTAATAAATAAGACCTCGTAATTATTAGCATGCAAGCAATCACACAAATACACAGGGAAGCACCGATGAGTAAGATACAGATAACAGGTAGATACAGTATATTATCTAAGATATAGAAAATTAATCATTTTAGGCCAGTAGTGTGGATGGCAATGTCGTTTGTGATATTTTATTACAGGGGTTTATTTACTCATGAATATACGTTGAACATACATAGTGTAGGTAGATACACATTGAAGTCCTTTCTTCGTTAAAGTGAAGTAAGCATCAGTGCAAGATGCTGGATGTTCTGAACGCAGACTGCGTACGTCTCGTGTTAAGTTACGTACCTGTAAGAGATATTGTGAGGACGGAGCGTGTGAGCCGGGCCTGGCAAGAGGTGGTGCTGTGGTATCTGCGAGGTAAATATGAATAGACGGTAGACGGGCAACCAAAACATATGAGGTTTGTTTGTAAATGGGTAGGAAAAGAAAGAAAAAAAAACACTAATTTGTGATACAACATAATATACACATTAAAACACAAAATAAACAGGAATATAAAAAATAAATAGTGCCACAAAATGAACTCCAATTCAGCATATTGCAGGGCAGTAATCACAGCCCAGCGCTGGTTTTCCATTGGAGCCATTAGTGAGGTCACAGTTGGTAACATAATATAAAAGGAGGTACTCGCTGTACATTTCTCGCGTATACATTTGTCACCTCCAACTCTTCCCCAACTCTTCCCGTGGGGGTCGACTAAGGGTTTCAAATGTCACAGACCATTCGTTATAGAAGATTGATAGTGGGGAGCAGCATCATCACAGTAGACACATTTCTACTATCGCCAATTCGCTTGCCCAGCGTGGCGATTTTGGACCTCCTGCGTCCACACATAGTTAATGGGAGAGGTCTAATTCCAGCATCGGACTGAGATAGGCTGATAAATGTGGGTACCAATCTAATTGTCCTAGCTTGAAATTTGGTTGTACACCTATTGCTACTAAGCTGTGGACATCTGTTTGGTGGTTATCTTCCATAGGTCATAAATTTAAGTAATCATTCCACTCTATTGTCTCCGTCTACTATGCTGGTCTTGTCATGAATAAATTTTATTTCATTCTTTCTTCATATCTCTTCATTCCCATCACAATTTCTTAAATGGGTAACCTATCCTGTTACATTTCGTCATTGTTAAATGCTTATATTAATGCTAAATTGTTTCTTTAATTTACAGATATCCGTATCCAAATAAAGCCTCAATTCAACCGTGTTGAAGACACACGAGTCAACTGTCGAATTTTATATGTACCAGACATATATCTCGGTGATCACAGCCCTGCTAATTTGTTTAGGAAAATTTTACCAAAACTGGGGGAATCTGTAGTGGCCTCGTATTGTATATGCGAGGAGACATTGTTGGACGTCACACGATACTGCCCGAATTTAATACATCTTGCTGTAAGACACAACTTGCTTTTGAATATCGCAGACTAGTTTTCGTATACCTAACTATCAATTTTGATACTTGTAATAAAATAAATATGAGAGCCACCCGAGGAGGCCACCAGTAGATCAGTTTTTAAAAGGAAGCAACCTTATTCCTTCAGAAAAGGTACGAGTTACGCGATAGAAAGAGAGCGCACTTCTACATGACATTTAGCGTAGGCATGTAGCGTTGCGCGGTGTGAATTTGAACTTAACAGTATCGTAGCAAGAGTCATTATTTCTTTAAACGGGTTTTTGGAGATGGTTTTCTGTACTTGTATTCTGTGATCTTGGCTAGGCCTGCAGATATGTCAATAATAAATATGCTATACCTATAGACCAGGATGCTTAGCCAAGTTGCCAATCGCAAACGCTTAATCGTCAACCGTAAACAAAAGGCAGCTAACTGTCTTTGTCGCACTAATATGAAAGCGTGACAGAGAGGGAAAACTACAATACGCTTGGCTAAGCATCCAGATGACAGATGTTACCTGTAAGGCACTATGGCGTTGTGCACGTGCATAGACAGACAGCAGACACGTTTACTTTATGATGTTGATGTAATTTATTTCTCAGTTTCTAGGTATTGGACAAGTTTATCATTGGTTGACACATGAGATAGTCGATGTGATCAATATAAAGCAGATCAAACAAGTCTCATTTTGGTATATGTATGATGTTAGTATTTAAAATCAAAGTTGATTATTTAAAATCATCAATCATGCATCATCATGACCAGTCCATGTGAATCTACTGGTGGACTTCGGCCTCTCCAATAGCACACCACCGTGATCAAATTTCGTCTACTCATATCCAGCTACTACCGGCCGGCTTGCGTAAAGCATCACTCCACCTTGCCCGAGGACGTCCTACGCTACGTTTACGGAGGTGCGGTTTCCACATAAGAACTTTACCCCAATATGGTCATCAGTTCTACGGCACGTGTGGCCCGCCCCCTGCTACTTCAGCTTGCAAATCCGGAGGGCTATGTCCTCGACTTTGGTTCACTGCCGGATTACCTCTTTCCTGATGCGATCTCTCAGAGAAACTCCCAGCATAGCCCATTCCATGGCTTGCTGAATTTGTGAACCAGCCGTACTATTTTCTAGTTTTCACGTTTCGGCTCCGTCCTTCGTATGTCACGAAGGGTCCTTCCACTGATTGAAAGCTTTTTTTAAGTATTTTTAGGCATTGTGAGATCGACGATTATCTACTGCCCAACCCTTTTCTATTTCATTTTACGATATTTGTATTGATCCTCGACGTTGTTTCTACCCAACTGCAATATCTGACGGAGGTATCTATAGATAGATAGGACTATAATGTCACTGTGCATCTGTTATCGGTTTCGGTAGTACATGTTCATTGAACATGACCTTGGTTTGATCCAAGTTCATCGGAAGGCCGATGCATTTAGAAGAATCGGCAAGGTCATTCAGCGTACTTTGTCCCTGCAGCGTTTCTGCCATGATGACGCTGTCATCTGCAAATTGCAAGCGAAACGGATGTTTGCATTTTATGTTGATTTTACATCCTTTCAGAGCGCACTGTTTTGAATAAATCCTCCATCGCATTTGTGAACAATTCCGGGGACTTGCTTGGGCACTTTGTATACTTGGACGGACACAGTTTCGGATTTGTACCTAGAAGTAATCACTTGGAAAGATCGTCAATCTACTTGGCAACGCTGTAGAGAGTCCAGAACTGACCAGATTTCAACCGAGTTCAAGGCCTTCTGATAGTCCATTAAACCAGTGGTTAGAATTAATCAAGTCTTCGCCCTAGACGGTAGAGTTATATCATGTATGTTTATCTAATTTTTAATGTTTTTCGAGTGTTGATCATACCTACATAAAATAGATAACATGAACTGGGGCAGTGATGATTGTGATGAACTGATGAACATAACGTTATTTATTTATTAGTGGAAGACGAAATTAACGACTACGACATGTAAACGCTTTCGTGTAAATTTTTCTCCCATTTGCCTAATCAAAATATGTTATCGATTTAAGGTTACTGACGAAATAATCAGCAGATTTCTATACAGCGAGGTTCTCGAGGAACTAGTGATAGACGGCAACAATTTGACTGGGAGCTGTTTACCTGATTTAAAATCGCCGAACTTGAAATCTCTCAGACTTATACATTGCTCTAACTTCGAAGATCAATACTTGCTTCCTGTATTGGATAAATTGACCGGTCTAACGACGCTGAATCTTCAGAATAACTTTGACGCATTTATAAATACGCATTTGGTCCTTGATCGATTGCCCAAATTGGAAGACCTGACTTTACAGGAAGAGGAAAAAGTTGAATTGAATGGAAATATTGCGGAGTGTCTCGGTCGTTTGAGTTGTCTGAGACGTTTGGATTTGGCCTCGAACCCGAATGTGAGTGATGAGTGGCTGCACGCGGTGGCCCGCGGCTGCAAGCAGTTGGAGTCTTTGAATGTAGACAAGTGCAAAGGTAAATGACAGAGTAACACAAATGGTGAAAGCTAGAGAAAGTCCATCGTAGGGCTTCGTAGTAGAATAAATTCAGAATATAGAACATGAAACTTGCCCTAAGAAATTTTTGCTTTAGAACTTTAGTTGTATTTGTAGTAAGTCAGATAACAACATTCTCGTCAACATTGATGTGGGCTTTTTCTTTCTTTTCAGAATTGACTGCTCGCTCCGTGGCAGCTGTATGTCGAACTGCGGGCCCGAAATTCAAATGGCTCAGTATAACGGGAGTCAGTGCGATAGAATATGAAAACGTACTAGAATTCATTGAGTTCTGCCCCAAACTCCAGGTGAAAGTACAAATTTAGTCAATATCACTTAGTTTTGTAAATTTTGTATGTTTAATTTTTTTTAAACCAAATAGGTATCTAAGTATTTTGTTTCTAACGATTCCACCATCTCTATGATAAATTTGTTTATAACTACACTTTATAAGTACGGGCAAGTTAAACATTTAGAAAAGTGTTTGAGGATGTTAGCCATCATGTAGGGGCTTGGACAGTTTCTGTAAATATCCAAGCTAGAAACACATAATGTTGAATTGGATCGTTTATGTAAATATTTGTATACTTATTTTGTATTTTGGGAAGCTAGAAGGTAACTATATAACAAGCGTACCTATCTCGTAAAAAGCAGAACG
>JALPQI010004783.1:0-63663 GCA_025490895.1 Thaumatotibia leucotreta
AGTCAACCTGTATAATACGTAATACATCATCAGCACTATACAGCATTGCGTTTTATGGCTTTATTCGATAAAGGTCAGGTAAGGCAAATCACAATCAGCTACAAAATTTGTTTTCTCAAACTTGCTACGGAATGTTGATGTTACTTACTTTAAATTAAACCCGGAAATACTATGTATCCGGTGTCATGTGCTAAGATGATATGTAAAGAGATTTCATGTATTTATTTCACACCTAGGACTGCAAACAGACTGTCTTTTGTTTTGAAACGTCAAATTGTGACATTCAGCCACAGAAAAAAAAATATTATAGAACTAATGTCTATACCACTAGGTAAAAGAATACCTCAAACAGATTTTAAAAAAAGTTAGGCGCGAATGTTTTTATGTTTTACGATAGTGTACTATTGTATATTTACAAATTAAATAGTATGGCTCCGCGAAATCATTTCATGGCAAGTTTGAGAAAAGGACTATACAAATCTCGGCGAGAAACAGGGTTACAGGCCGCGTATCCCTATCTGGCCTCAGTTCCTTCGGCCAGATATATCTACTTGGCCTGTAACCCTTCGTTTCCCATCCTCTATCTATAGTAATGTACTAAAACGAATGATTCTTGGATGAACGTTCTGTTGGCGTATCAAGGTGCATTCAGAATTCAGACCAAGCGAGCATTCGCTATTCTATCCCCCACTCAACGAAATCAACGAATCACGTTTTGTGTAACGATTGAATTTCGTAGAGTAGGGGGTTAGAATAGGTAGCGAATGCTCGTTTGGTCTGAATGCACCTTCATGAGCTGCCACCGCTTTATTAAAGCGGACTTACTTTCTATCCTGCTCGTTCGCACCAATACGAGAGTACGAGCGGGATATAAAGCAAGTCCTTTTTTTTGTGTGACGAAGGTAGACAACCGAGCTCTCAGCCCACCTGAAAGGAAAGCAGGAACTGAGGCCCATGGACATATTGATCAAAAAATCGCCTTTGCGCTGCCTACCCTGAGGACTAAGATAGATTGCTTAGAGGCAATATATAAATCTATGCCAGTAATTATACCGGCTATTTTACCCCCAAACCGAAACACAGCAGTGCAAACACTGCTATTTAGCGGCAGGTTAACGGGTAAGACGGTGGTAGCTATCCAGGCGGACCCTGCATGAGGTCCTACCACCAGCAAAAAGCAGTTCATGGTTAGCACGAGCAAGTAACCCATTGCATAATTACCTGCTATAGTTACCGATTTCTAAGAATGAACTTTTGACAGTTATAGATTAATCCTTATTAATATGTGGGTAAGGCTCACCATTTTTCCGATAGTCTTAACGTCATATACAGTGTGTGTCTATGATACTGGCTTTTATCGAAACCGAGGAATGCGATGCAGATTTCTAGCCAATCCGTAAACGTTATCCGATTCAAAATGCTAATTTTAAACTAATTAACTTTCTAAGAAAAGTTAATTGAAAAGCAATTTACTACAAAATGAATCGTTAATTTGCACTTGACAATGACAGATCGCAGCCACTCACAACGTTTGACAACTAAGCAGTACACGCGTTACATTGATCGTTCGCAGGAAATAAAATTAATTGTTGGGTCAATTTAATTATTTGTCAAATGTTAATACTTGAAAACGATTGCAAGTAATGCGTATTATTACCCATTTTCGTAAAAGCCCGGGTCATGGAAACACACTGTATAAGGCTCCTTTTCTAATCTGTCAAATGTTCATTCTTGGAAATCGGCAACTATGTATAGATAGACATACAATTTATAATATATTATGTCATAATGTCAATTATGATTATACCTCGATATTTTCCTAGCAGGAACGAGAGGTTGATAAAATGAAATATCGACATAAATATTATCGATGTGTACACCCTGTTTTCATAAAAATACTAACTGTAAAAATAGATAATCAAGAAATACAGAGTCCTAAATATCTAATACCTCGTATTAATTGGCTCTATTCTCCTATGGCTTTAGAGTATAATATATTTTATTAGTCTTTGTTATTTTGATGGGTATAATGGGATGCTAAATACAAGATATGAGAAAAACATCATTTTGAGTGGTATAATTTACATTCATGTCATTTATCTCTAAGCTACGGCAAATTATTTATTTATTACATTTATATATCGACTACAATAAGACTTATCGATAACAGTTATGTCGATGTCTAATTTTGGGTCATTCCATTTGATTTCAACAAATTTGAACTAAAAAGTGTGCCGCATGACTTTTGATTTGAATGAAAAAAATTGAGGATATAAGTACTTCATGGTGGCAGAAGTGCTGAACCACCGCCAGTTTTCTTTTTTATCTTTTAATTTCCAAGTTTTGCCCATTCAAAATTAAGAGTGGGGTCAAATTCCTGCTTGTACAAAATCAGACCTAACTTTTTTTCTATAAGAGGTAACGAAATAATTATTACTTTGTTGAATTAAGCAAAAATTTTTAATAATACACTAAATAACAAAATTAATCAGAATCAACTACGAAAAAAATTACGACCGCCCGAAATGTACACCTGATTGGCCAATTTTTGCAATTTTCAATTGATTCTTGAGCCGACCCTGGTGCATATAAAAGATTATTTTTTGAGAATCTGAGAAATAACCTACTTGTTGTAGTCATCTTGTTAAATAAATATAAATGTGTTACAGCAATTACTTCTAATAGAAAAATACAAGTGAAAATTGAGAATTTCGAAAAATGCTCATGTTTGACTCTTAAAAAATTCATGTGGGAGATGAAATAACATTTTGATTTTGATCATAAAATATAGCTAATGTCTTTGTTAATTAGATATCGAAAAAAAAGTTTTGTTATTTTGCCTATTTTTCGAAATATGATTTTTTTAACTGCTCATCTCGAGCCTTTTTGATCTTGTTGTATTTATGCAGATTAAAATATAAATATGGCCTTAAACTTTAAAATATGTATGGATTTGATGGAAAAATATGAAATAAAATTCCCGTGATTGAAATATACTTTATACACCGTGCCCGTTACTAACCGGAAATATTTAAAGCATGTATTTCTGACTACATTTAAAGACTATAGTGTCAAATGAAAACATCTGGATTTGGTTTCAATTCAGAGATAATGACATCTTTCTCTAGAAATGTTTTTCATAATAATTTGTGCAAAAACGTAGTTTAGACTGTAGTTTCACCAGTGTAACTTTTGCTTTTCACATTTTTATAGTGTTTATAACGTATTTTCAGTGAATTTAAAAGTTTTGTTGGTAACATTGCAGTCTAAAAATACGTTTCTTTACAAACTACTATGAAAAAAATTTTTCTAAAGAAAGATGTCATTATCTCTGAAACTAAGCCCAATCCAGATCTTTTCATATGTCATTATATTTTCTAAATGCAGTTAGAAATACGTGGTTATTTTTTTTCGGTTCATTAACGGGCATGGTGTATACAGTCAATTTCAATCGTCTGGATTTAAGTCAATATTTTCTAATTGAATTCATAGGCATTTAAATGTTTAAGGTCATATTTATATTTTAATCTGCATAAATATAACAAGAGAAAAAATGCACTAGATGAGCAGTTTAAAAAATCGTATTTCTAAAAATAGGCAAAATCTAACAAAACTTTTTTTTCGAAATCTAATTAAATAAGATATCATCTATAATTGATGATTAAAATTAAAATATTATTTTACCTTCCACATTGATTTTTTTAGAGTCAAACATGAGCATTTTTCGAAAAATCTTAATTTTCATTTATATTTTTCTATTACAAGTAGTTGCTCTAACACATTTATATTTATTTTACAAGATGAACACGGCAAGTACTTTATTTTTTTGAATAAAATTATATTTGATATGCACCAGGGTTGGCTCAAGAACCAATTGAAAATTGCACTAATTGACCGATTAAGTGTTCATTTCGGATGGTCGCCATTTTTTTTGTAGTTAATCCAGATACATTATGGCATACAGTATCAAATCAACATTTCTTACCTAATCAAACAAACTAATCATTATTTCGTTACCTTTTATAAAAAAAAGTCATGTCTGTTTTTCCACAACCTGGAATTTGACCCCACTCTGAATTTTGAAAGGGCAAAACTTGGAAACTAAAAGATAAAAAAGAAAACTGGTGGTGGTTCAGCACTTCTGCCACCATGAAGTCATCCTCATTTTTTTTTATTTAAATCAGAAACCATGCAGCACACTCGATTGGTTGATTTCACCTGGAATGACCCTTTTGTCAATCTCTCGTTCCTGCTAGAAAAATCTCGGGGTATAATTATGATCAGGGCCCGTAATTTTCATGCCGATGACATCAATTTGACGTCACGATCCATTTAGGGTGATCCGAAATAGTTTTATTGATAATTATTAATCATTAGTCATCAATCATTTTAATCATGTACAAATAGCTTCAAAAGTAGTATATTTACACGTAAAATAAATAATACCTACTTGATACGTGAACCATAAGTAAATCTATTTGATTTGTTTCCATACATACATTTTATTTAATGATATTGTTAACACATTTCCATAATTACGTAGAAAACGGAATTCCTCTTTAATGTAAGGCACGTATCAAGTAGGTATTACTTATTTCACGTGTAAACAGACTACTTTTGAAGTTATTTGTACATGATTAAAATGATTGACGACTAATGATTAATATTTAACAATAAAACTATTTTGGATCACCCTAAATGGAGCGTGACGTAAAATTGATGTCATCGGCATGAAAGTTACGGGGCCTGATTATGATACAATTGATGCGATCGTGATTTTTGTTTTGATTAAGGCCTTAATCTTAGTGACGCCATGTCAAATACCAAAGCTGTCACCCAGACGCCACGTCAATAAAATGCCAAAACTGAAATATTGCCCTGTGGCCTGTGGTCCAAGACGGTCCAAGAATATCGGTATTTGGCGTTGAACCTGCGGTGCCAGTATATGAGTCTTTCTCTACTAATTGGAAAATCGCTGTTTTAGGCACGTTATAGCAAAATTATATGAAATAATTATAACAAAAACTATTTTTCGTAATATACAACAGTAATGATTATGGGTAAGTAGGTTTTTTTTCCAAATGTTAACTCATTAATTATTATAATTTTTCTAACACGTTCAAAAACAGTCCCCTAGCGTGTCTCGAATTCAAAATACGAGCCATACGACAAATTATTGGCTATTTGTTGCAATTTGGTAAGACCTTATTGTAATATTTTAATAGTTATTTGTTATACAAGGGTGCAAAGTTGTATTTTACCCGCGAGTATGAAATTTAAACACGAGCAAGCGAAAGGATTCTATAGTTGAACCACGAGCGAATTTTGAGAGCTGATATCTCGAAAATGATTTGCTTAAATAAAAATAAAATGTATAAACCTTCATATCATTTTCAAAGACCTTTCTATTAATACCCCACACGCTTATATACAACTAAAAAAATTTTTTTATCCCCCAGTTACATGTATGGAGGGCCCCCATCCCAATGGTTTTTTTTACAATTTAGTATCATAATCCTGTAGCGGTTCATACAACACATAATAATAATAATAATAATTAAGAGTCTCTCGCTAGATGGCTGGATCAGGGGTCAGATGCAGAAGGCGGTAATCCTGGACACGGCGCGGATAGTCCGTCGGTTCCTCTCTCTGCGACCTTAACCACCGGCAGCTTGGGCCCGCCCCGTTGCCGGCGGCACCCTAGGTTAGGTTTTTTATAAAGTGTTTATATTTTGTATTGTTTTTGTATGTTGTATTGTATTTTACTTTTATAGACATTTTTATAAAACACCTAGCCAAAGAGAAAAGATAAATAAAGGAAATAATAATAATAATAACAACTTTTATTTCGGACGTAGTCCATATAACTAACTACTACATATTTAAAAATAAATAATACTAATTAATAAAATAATACTATATCTAAGAAGTGTGGAGCTTAGTCCATCTCTGCAGTAGAGGAGAGTCCCACCTATCTACTAACGCCTTCAGGATGCTGTTGGAACTGCCTCGCCAACGGTTTAATAAGGAGGCACATCGCTTTCTCATGATTGCGTCGAACCCATCTACTTGCGCCTCCGCAAACATTCCCGAGGCGCTGCAGTAGCGAGGCAGACCCATCAACATCATGTAGGCATTATTATATTGTACTCGTAGGTCGCTGTACGCTCGCTGCGTAAAGCTACCCCACAGGCTGCAAGTGTAAAAAGTTTGGCAGTATGCTTTGAATAACGTTACCTTTACTGGAACTGTACAACGAGCAAACCTGCGGCATAGCATATTGCAACGAACGGCCAGCGCCCTACGCTCTCTTTCTATGTCAATATTATCGCTGAGGTCTTCCGTCACCCAATGTCCTAAATATTTAAATTTTTCTACTCTGGGTAGAGGTGTGTTATATAATGATATGTCAGGCAGATCGATGTAGGTCTTGGATTTTGGTTTAAAAACCATTACCTCACTCTTTTTAACATTATATTTAAGCCCATGATTCTCAGCGTATTTTTGACATATAAATATAAGTCTCTGTAATGCTCTAATTGAAGGGCTTAGCAGCACCATAGCATCAGCGTAGTTCAAATTATTTATGCATACTCCACCTATATGACATCCGATCTTAGTGCTGCTAAGCTCTTCGATCAGACTATTTATGAAAATAGTGAACAGTCTGGGGGAGGTTAGGCCTCCCTGCCTTACACCGCATTGCAACCTGTACTCCTCGGAGAACGTCCCCCCCCCATCTGACCTGGTTTTTCTGGTTGCTATACCAGTATTCCAATATCGCTATTATCTCAGATGGCAGAGTCGTATCTCTCTTTAGTTTATCCCACAACAGATTATACGATACCAGATCAAAAGCTTTTGATAAATCTAAGAATGCAGCAAATACGGGTGTTTTTCTGGTCGTATAGTACTGTACAGTCTGCTTGAGGCAAAGAATAGCACTTTCCGTGGACAAACCTGGCCTAAACCCAAATTGCGCATCGTTGAGGGATGAGTGCTTTTCTATTTGCCTATCAAGCAGACCGTCCAGTACCTTAGCTATAACAGATGCCAGCGATATAGGTCTGTAGTTGGATAAGCTAGATGAATCCCCAGTTCTATCCTTGACTATCGGTACTACAATGGTATGCATTAGGTCGTCGGGCAAATAAGAGTGACTCAAACACAGGGAATAAAACATCGCCAAACATCTAGGCAGGTGGTCACCAGCGTACTTCAAGTGTTCGACGCTGAGATCGTCATGTCCTGGTGATTTTCCGCCATCCATGCCTTTGATAACATTCGATACATCTTTAGCCGTAAAGATAATGTTACATATCGGCGAGACATCCGATCCAGCACCGAAAACCTGCGACGCTGACCCTAGTGGAGATTCTAGTCTAAAGTGTCTCCGGAACAGGTTAGCAATATCAACAGGCACATGCACTCCCTCCACACTGGCCGGGAGACTAGGTCTATGGTCCAGCTTTTTGGTGTTCTTCCAGAATTTAACAAACTTTTTATTCGAATGATGCTGTGCGATTATGTCCATTTTTATTTCTTCCGCATTGTTCTGGCACCATTTAAGCCTTGATTTAAATATTTTTCTGGAATTACACATATTCTGATAGTACACACCAGCTTTCGGCCTACCATGTGATAACCAGGCCTTGAACCATAGTCGCGCCTCCCTGTGGGCGTCCCTCACGTGCTTGTTCCAGCCTGGTAAATGTTTGGTTCTGCCACTGTGCTTACTAGTACTCGTATATGTCAGTTCGGCACTTTTTGACAGTGTATTAATAATTTCCTTATACATGTCATTCAATAGTAGCCGATGACTTGTATCTGAACATATTTTATTCGCACAGTTGCAGAAATCTAAATTAAAATCTATTTTCTTTAACTTACTATTACAATGGTCGCGGTATCTATCAATCTGACCAGGATCGCGTTCGCCCCATCTTATTTTATTACGTATCATATTGGCACACATTGGGTCTTGAGATACCAGTGAATTGATGTTACATTCTAATAAGACTGGATAATGGTCATACCTTTACCAAATTTCGTTACTGTAGCATTTATAGTTTCCGAGTAAATTGGCTGTGACAGACGGACAGACGGACATGACGAATCTATAAGGGTTCCGTTTTTGCCATTTTGGCTACGGAACCCTAAAAACAGTCCTCTGTAGCGAATTTAAAAGTTACATAATAACAATATTTGTAAAAATTTACTGCGTTATAGATGTTGCAGAGACCGAAAACAGTATTCAATATCATGAAGCAAAATCAGTAACCTCTTTTTATTTGAATTAATTGGAAGATAAACATGGCAGAGGACTGTTTGAATTTGCCAGTTAGTAGAGAAATGCCCATATTCAGTCGTTGGTGTCCAAAAGGTTAACTATGTACATTTTTTTGCAATGACTCGAATCCTCGAATGACGCTACAAAACTTCTAACTGATCGCTTCTGTATGACGTGAGCGCGGCGCCAGACAGCGACGTGTCTCCAAAGTCTAAACTCAACGCTATACCGCTTCCTAGGCTGCCTAGGCAGAAGGAACCTCCAGCTTCGTAGGCAGGGTCACTACCAAGTCGTACCAACTAGGCTACAGAGGCTGACATAGTAAGTAGATAAATACGAGTACATGCCCAGGGTGAAAATAATAAAGAGAGACAAGATTATTGTAACATTTTACCCGTTTCACAGAGTAAATAATTCACCTGTAATTATTTATTACCACTAAAGAAACCAAACTAAACCAAAATCATAGAATTTCTAGAAATGATGTAATTAGAATGTACATTCGAGCTCAAAAATATATGGACAGTTTTACACCTTACAATGGATTAAGGTGAAGATATGTGTAGGTATTACATATTTGTGAACTCGAAATGTACGCGTATTATTGTGGTAACGTAACGTAAAGCATTCAGAGTAATTCAGACAGGTTCGTCTCTCGTCTCAGCAACTGTACATTGCGAACAATTCTGCTACAACGCAACTCTATGTCACTGCTGTTTATGGTTCAAATTAACTTTGTTTGACCGCAAAAGTAACATTGTAATATGTGTCTTATTAAGACGCTTCCAATGGGTCGGTCATTTACATTTTTCAACCTATAAAATTGACCAAATATTGTTAATTTAAACTTTCACGATTATCACTCATATTTTAAAGACAAACGGGTCTTAATCGCGTAAACTTACGTTTAATTATATCCTGACGTTTCGGGCATGACGTTACACCCGTGGTCGCAGGCAGACTGGCGAGAGAATGTATCAACACCTTCGAGCTGCGCGGGTTTTTCGAACTACCCGCACTTGATCTTGATTATTCACTTCTAGGCTAGGGTTGTCACTAGGTCTACACACAACACTCACAACATCCAAAGGCTTTAAAATGGATGTTTCACCACGCTTACATTTGTATATCACGGGATTCCACGCGGACGAGATTCCTTGCCCCTCATTTTGATTAAAATTCCGATGTTTCTTAATTTCAATAGCTTCACGTACTTTTCGGCTATGATGTATACGCTCGGTTGAGAGGACTTTCGGGTTATGGAGCTCAATCCAGTGGTTAGGTCCAGACTCCAACAAATGCTCCGCCACAGCAGACTTATTCGTTTGACGCTTTTTAACAGCCGTGATATGTTCCTTGAGTAAAACATCCTTAGGCGACCTAAGATGCCCTGCCACCTTTGATAACGGCATATAAACGGTTGGATACAATTAAACGTAAGTTTACGCGATTAAGACCCGTTTGTCTTTAAAATACAAATATTGTTATTCGTAACACTGAAGGCCTGCGGCCCAACCGAGAACTTCGAAATTCCCAAATTTCGAGGATTTGTCTCTCTCACTCTCGTTGGAATGACAGAGATAAATCCTCGTACGAATTTCGATTTTCGCGGTAGAATAGAAAGTCTGCTTCACTAGATTATCCTCGAATAAAATAATACTCGGCATCAAACGTGCCTATTTTGCGTGGTCCCAACGCTGGCCCAGTACTTGTTGGCGACTTCACAATCTTCACATACACCCTTGAATTTCTTCGCAGGTGTATGCAGGTTTCCTCACGATGTTTTCCTTCACCGTAAGCACTTGTGAATATCAAATGATATTTCGTACATACATTTTTTGAAAAACTCATTGGTACGAGCCGGGGATCGAACTCACGACAGTCACGACTAGGGCTGCCAACTGTCCCGCTATATGCGGGACGTCAAATTTCTGCGGCCCTAAAGTACGGGTCCCGCAAAGGGTTCGCGCGGGACGCCGATTGTCCCGCTTTTCAGGGAATACTAAACTGGAAATACTAAAATAGTAATGAATACGTAAATGAAAGCAATTCAAGATTGCATCATGTTAATTTGAATTGAATGTACCACGACGTCCGTGACTATAGCCCGCGAGCACCGTGCACTGACCGTATATAACTACCAAAATATGAATGATTGCATCTAAATTGAACCGATCTGAAACTAAGCATTGCTTGTCAATGTCAATGTCGTTCTTCCCATCCCGCATTTTATTGCGAGGTCCCGCAATTTATTCGCGAATGTCCCGTATATCTGTGATCTTTGGTTTTGGCAACCCTAGTCACGACCGCTGCGTAGAAGATGGCTTAAAGGTCTTGAAACCAGGCCATAAACTCCAAAAAAAAAACATAGAAGATTGAAACTGATGCTTAGTTAGCAGAGTTTGACATAAAGTAACCTGAAAACTACTATCAAATTTGTATGTGCATTTTGTAATCTAGGTGTGTCTAGGTTTGTTTTGGTTATACGGTCGGCTCTAATAATATGTATACGATTTTGATCCCTATGCCTTTGACATACGTTCCGAAATGTATACATATTATTAGACGTGACTGTACAAAATGAAGGGTCCACGGAAGAACATGTCTAGTCAGTTCAAAAATCAGAAGGAAAAAGAACTTAATTTATATAGGAATAAAGTACAATTTTGCTCAGATTTTTTTTAAGAACATGTTTTTGCCATGGACCCTTCAAACTAATTGGATTACTCTTTTCTTAACTCTGGTTAAGAGTCCAATTTTGTTATTTAGAACGTATTGTGAAAGACCGAGTGGCCGAGGGGTGCAGGCATCAGCCGCGAAAGCTGAGCACGTGGGTTCGATCCCCACCTCGGACGTCAGGTGATCTTGGTCGTTTTTCTTTGGTAGGTATATGACATCTAATATTTAAATTTGTTATTCAGATTTATTATTTTTCTCTGAATGGACAGGAACGTAATCAGGCACGATTGGGAGAGCATTCGCAAATATAATGTCTGCTGAGGATGTAAAACAAACATAGAAAATGTAAATTTAGATGATCTGTCTCTTTCACTCCATTGACAACTTTATTAGAGTGAAAGAGAAAGAGATTTTGTACAAATTTCGAGAATTATGTTATGTTTGGCAGCACAAATACAGTTCAATTATAAAAAAAGTGTTTAGTCTGACTCCGACAATGTATAATGCGATGCATCACTGACCTTGCATGTAGAACCGATGGCTGTTGGGGCGGAATGGTTCTCAAGTGGCGGCCACGTATCGGAAGGCGCAGCGTGGGTAGGCCCCCCACGAGTTGGGCTGATGACCTGGTGAGGGACGCAGGAGTGTGCTAGATGCGGATGGCGCAGGACCGGTCATTGTGGCAATCTTTGGGCGAGGCCTGTGTTCAGCAGTGGACGTCTTTCGGCTGATATGATGATGACGATGGCTGACCTCGCAGACCAGTCTGTTTTCGTTGTAATTATGGCTTCGCAGAATTTGCTATCTAGAGTAGTGTGGATTCGATCACTCCAGCGTCACTCCTCCTTAGACAGATATTTGTGTCTCCTCTTAATACCCAGTTCACTGAGTAGGTAGGTATTGAGTGTATTGACTCATTGAGACTTCAGTGGTTCTCACTAACTTGTATTTAGGAACTGCACTGCGTTTGCTACCCATTCTTTAAATTAGGTATTTACGAGTATCACTTCACAATACAAACACTTATTACACTTTTAGTCTGGTAAATTACACCGGTAACATGACAACAAAACTTCTTAACCTATAATATATAACCATGAATATAGGATTAATATATATAACTAATATTGACTTGACATTTGACCGCTTTGTATTTTTAATGTTATTTAGACTTTATAAGCCCGTTCCGTTTCGCACGTTAGGTACATTTTTACGAAAACGCGTAATCAAATCAAACATTTTCTAAATAATTAAAATAAAACATCCTTTTAAACATAATAAAACCATTCATAAAGATTTATGAGTAAAATTACATTGAATTGATTATTATGAGCGCCATCTATCGTGCAATAGAATGGCGATCTCACTTTGCTTTTTAGCTTGCTGTCGGAGTAAACTTCTGAGTAAGGGGCAAAGATATATTGTCATCTACTGCCCGTTAGATAGCGCTTAAATTAATCCATGAGATTCACTCGGAAGTTTTCATTCATGTATCTATTCTTATGCTTAAAATTGATTTCCGTTGTCACAACAACTATGTTAAATTAATTAAAACTATACATTAGGACTTTAAGACACTGAGAATTTAGGTAGCAAATAGTTAATCAGCAAGTGGATCTCGCAGCGCCATCTGTTTTTCTTTGACAGGTTAAAGTTGTACTGGATTCTCTGAATCTCGTATGATTTAGAATAAGTGCTATCTGGAATTCAAGACGTGACGTTAGTTGACGATGAAAGCATAATAATTATCTTTCATCGCCATCATAACTATTATTACTAGAATTATTATTGTATTGAAATTATTTCATTGTAGTTGATCTAGATATAGTTTGCGTGAAATGAAACGCAAATCGCTTACGTTTAAAAACTGCAAAAACCATAAAAAATTATAAAATCTGAAAATAAAATATTTTTGTTATAAAAAATGTGAAGGACATAAAAAAGGATATTTCAGAAATAATAAAATTAGGATAGTGAATAATTTGTAATAATGGTTACCAAAAACCAAGGAATACCAATGTAATAGATTGAATCTTTTTCAATAAATAAACTTTGGAAATAGTAAAACGTTTGTTTTAGACAATGTAAGTATTGATTTTGTTTTTTTAATAAATTAATAATACATTTTCATTTAATGTGTTCAGAAAAAACAACTTTTGTCAAACCGGCAAAACAAAACGCAGCATGGCAGCCCGTTTGCCCGTCATCCGTCACCGTCAGCTTTCTTTCCTCTTGACACTTTGTTCAAGAAGAACGTATACCATTACGGCTTAACACGTTTCGTGTCTTTACGACTTAAAAGTAAGTGTTTCTGGCAAAATAATTGTGAATTTATTTATATAAGTGAGTGTTTTAATGGTGGACGTAGTTATTTGTTGAAATATATTGGAATTGTGTCGGATGAATTAAGATGTATGCGGCGAGTGAACAATTCGGCCAAGTGATCAAAACCTGCAATTTCTATTCTTGTTATCTCTTCATTTACGTTTTGTTATTTTATCCGTTATATAAGATGTAGTTCATATCCACAGAAACAATAATTATTCTTAAAATAAATGTTTTCACATAACCTATAAACAATTACAGAATTAAACGAACTTACCTGAAGTGAAGTTCTATCCTGATTATATGAAGTAATTAGTCCGAGGTAATACTAGTAGTAGGTCGTAGTTCATATCCACAGAAACAAGAATTATTCTTAAAATAAATGTTTTCACATAACCTATAAACAATTCAACTAATGCGTGTTCCTAGAACGTACTTACATAAATCTTTGCAGCGTATACAGCAATCCATTATCCCATAATATATATCAATATTACTACAAATAATTAGTTGTCTGTGTTAAGTAAATTTCATTGTAACCCTACGTGGTATTACACACCAGTACACCACATGGTGATACTAAATAGTTGTATTTTGGCGGGATTCTACCCTGAGGTATCTTTAGACTTCAAGTTTCATTCAACACATGCAACTATTCATTGCCAATAAATGTATTCTAAATTTGAATCAACAAATAATTACGCATTTGATTTTGGCAGTTTCTTCTTCCACTATGTGTTTTGTATGTAGTGGAATATGTATGACATATGACATTAATGCGTGGTTGCCCCTGCAAAAACCGACATGTGCTGGATTCTAATTCATTAAATGAATACCCTTTGTGTATAGTTTCTAGAAAACTATTTCAAAACTAATAAATCAATAACATAACGGATTTAAATAAACCATAAACCTTGTTCATTTACTCAATAGTGTCTGAATGCGAAGGCTACTCATAATAATGACTATGTAGTCGTTGTGAATTTGCATGCTGAACAGTTAAGTCAATAGGGTGTTGTTGATTCCTTGATCTTACACAACGCTGCTTATTCATTGTGGCTCGAAGAAATTTCCTTCAATAAGTTACGAAGCTAAATCCAACCAAGTCTAACATTAATACAAAATTATATCTTATTTCAGAATGCGTTACGTGGCCGCGTATTTACTCGCCGAGCTGGGCGGCAAGGCATCCCCGGCTGCCTCGGACCTGGAGAAGATCCTGAGCTCTGTCGGCATTGAGGCTGACGCTGAGAAGCTGAAGAAGGTCATTGCCGAGCTTGCTGGCAAGAGCCTTGAGGAGCTGATCGCTGCTGGTGAGTGATTTTGTATTGTGTAGCTTGTATCATATGATAAAAAGGCCACTAAATACCTATTCAGTCTTATGGGCCTATTTTACAAGAAAAACTTTTTCGGATTCTAAATTGGGTGACACTAATTTATCCTGGTAATGAGTCACATCTAAATTTCATTAGCTTTGATCCATATTTGTGAAGGTATATTTCAAAATAAGGTGGGAAATGTACTACTACAACCCAATTAAGGGTTAACATTTATGGTGTATATTTATGGTGGACTGTCTAAAAGTTAAGACCTGTAAAGCTTGATTTACTTATGAAAGCCTTGTCTTCTTATTCATATTTTTGCATGAAATTCAATAGGAAAGGAGTGGCTTTATATGACAATAACGGTTTAATAAGAAAAATAACTCTTAGCCTTAAAAAATGTGGAAAGACTCGTAGGTAACATGATTTTGAGTTTGACCTGTATGTAACATTTGTATTCTGTGTTTATTTGCTGTTATGTTATCAAACTTTTAACCCGGCGGGAGTGTGGCCGGGTATCTCATACGCTGTGTTTGACTTATGTCAATATATTTAGAGTTTATTTTTGTTCAACTTTTTTTCACCACACTCTCGCCAGGTTAAAGATTAGGTATCTACACCTTTATGCAAATTTTTCTTTTCTATACTTTCTTTATCATTGCTACTTTTATTTAGCATCTCTTAACAATATAATGAACTTATTTTGTAACTATGTACTTTAAACATTAATGATATAAAATACACTACCCCTAATTTGGAACTTCTAGATGCAGCAATATCAACCTCTATTGGCAAATAAAATAACTTAAACTAGCCTGTAGAGCCGAGTCAGTGATCTGCTATCACAATTATAAACATGATGATCGAATCCTATACCATCTTTCGACTGAACAACCGTGCTGTTCAAACATTCACTGAAGCCGTCCGCTCCCCGGGCTTCAGTCCCTTGTCCGTACACGTCCAGCATTAACCATGGTCTCCGACAGGTCGCGAGAAGCTGTCGTCGATGCCGTCGGGCGCCGCCGCGCCGGCCGCCGCCGCCGCAGCCCCGGCCGCCGCAGCCGCCGCAGAGAAGAAGGGTGAGTTATTATATATTATGATATTCCTTTGAAAAAAATCAAGTAGACATGTTATTCTTTGCTAGGAGTTAAATAGTTGCTGATACTGTCATTTTAAGAGTTGTTTTCTTAAAAATGAATCCTGGTATCTGTCTTTTCGCAATTTCATTTTGCCATATTATTTGCGAACCAACTTGTTGCCTAATAATTATGTATATACTTTTTTACTAAAAGTCTTTAGTATAAGTTCCAAAATTGGATATATTTATGCCCTGTACCACATGTACATAAAACTATAAATACAAATCATTTATTTGTGGCAAATATCAACAAACGTGACAAAACAACATAACAGACAAATTCAGTATTTAATATTGTATCATTACATTACTCCAAAATGATTATTTATTTTTGATAATTAATAAAACCATCAAAACTATACTTTCTAAACTGGTCTTTAAGCTTCAAACTCAGCTTAAAATCATTACTAACTAGGTAGGAGGCATTTCCTTCTAGATTTAGCTAGCCATACAAGAGATATATCATCGGGGCAATACCGCATAACTACCACCGCATAACTCAAATAGGATACCTTAATGATGATTTCAACCTAACACCATCTTTCGACTGAAGAACATTGCTGCTATTTTCACAACTGATGCCACTACAACAACTACCTCAGCACAACTCGTTTATCTCTCTCTAACCAATGCCGTTTGCCTTGCAGAAGAGAAGGAGACCAAGAAGGAGGAGTCCGAATCAGAAGATGAGGATATGGGCTTCGGTCTCTTTGACTAAATGCATTTTACAGGTAATTTAACTTCTAAGTTTAACTAAAATCAATCTGTCCTAGTTCCCCTGGGTTTGACTAAGACGCCTCATTTATCTGGCCTGATTTTTGCAAATAAAGGCTTGATGGCTTGGTGTGCAAAAACTAAGACTAGTACCAAAATATTGCCACTTTTCCAAAATGCAAATTATGACTTTATGAGGTGTCTGAAACCCGGAATGTTGTAATAGGTATTTGAACTTTAAAACTTTGGTCACCTCACCTGTGACAAGCACTCTGCCCATACACCACTATCAAGCTATGATGTCTGGTCCAAGCTAAAAAATCGGGCGTTTTCACCTTAGTCATTTTAAAGATGGCAATCCAAAGTTAAAAATTATGTTAAGGCCGGGCTACACCAAATGCGTGTGCAGCACGTGAACGTGCGTGGAGTGGCCGTTGTAGCTTATGTAAATGTCATAGTAGATGGCACACCGCATGTACGTCACCCGCTCGTGCACGTGCACGGTGTGGCTCCGCCTTAACCTGTCCTCTTTCTGGAATTGAATGAACATTTTTGACCAAATTAAAATTTGACGATTTAAAATCCGTGAGATCTAAGAACAAACATTGACAAGTCTATCCGGAAAAATGGTGAGTTTTACTCTCATATCAATGAGAGCCTTATCACACTTGCGATTTGCAAGCGATTTGAAAGCGAAGCGTGCGCGCGAGTTGGAATCCATTATGTAAGTGACTGTCTAAGACTCTGATCACTCTCAGCGATTCACTGACCGGCTACGTAGCGTATTCGATACGCGATCGCGGCAAAATCGCGACGCCCTCGCAAGTGTGATAAGGCCCTAAGGGTTAATCTATAAATGTTAATAATTAGTTCTTAAATCTCACGGACGATGTATGGAATTTATTGCAACGATAGTTATAATAAAAAGCTTTATTGGTCAGTGTTTAAGGATGATTTTTCTGTTTTCAGATGCAGCACGCGGTCGTTATTCCAAGTATGGTGTAAGCGTAACTCAAGTATGTTTCTATGAAATATATCTTGCAAAATATATCTTTGTTTTATTTATAACATTGTCTCTAGTAGAAAACAGTAGGGTTAACACATAGTTCCTTTTGGACGCCAACAACTAACATATTGGCACCGCAGGTTCAACGCCAAAGACCGATATATAAGTCTTGGACCACAGAGTAAGATACACCTACACGCATGTGCGTAAAATTCAGTTTCATTTTTGACATGTTGTTGACGTGGCGTCTGGGTGACAGCTTTGGTATTTGACATAGAGTCAAAATGGTAAAAACCAATACCTCGCGGCGACATAAGACTATCGGTCCCTCTTTCGATTGTCAATTTTTTAAACGGTTTTTATTAACTTCACCGCGTATCAACTGTCGTCGATGCTTCAAATCTTGTGATCGATTTTTCGACCACTTCTACTGCACCGAAATCAATAAAATTTGGAACTCTTATCAAGTCCCCATGACAATGCAATATTATAATATTTGCATCCTTGTATCCTCAAATCCTGATGCTGCAGACGTACTGCTTACCTTAACCGAGAGTGTTAGACACGTGAAAATGAAAGTATAGCATGTTTGGCATAATCAAATACTAACAGCCTGATCTTGACTTCCAACTCCTCACTCCTGATGCTGCAGTACTGCCTACAATAACCGCAAGGTTTATCTTTTATCGATATATGATTTTAAAGAAGTTCTTTAGATATTAAGTAGAAACATACGAATTTAATACTAACGTCCAACTCCTCAAATCTGATACTCCAGTGTTACTGCCAGCCACAACCGCTAGGTTTAGCGATATGTAGATTTTGAATACTGCTTTAGATATTTGGTAAAAACATACAGATTTCATTATCATCATCATATCAGCCGAAAGACGTTCACTGGTGAATATAGCCCCCCAAAGATTGCCACAAGGACCGGCCTTGTGCCACCACCATCACCAGGTCATGAGTCCACCTTGTGGAGGGCCTACCCACGCTACGCCTTCCGGTACGTGACCGCCACTCGAGAACCTTACCGCCCCAACGGCTATCGGTTCCACGCGCAACGAGCCCCGCCCACGGCCACTTCCTGCGGCCCTCCGGCCGATAGACTGACAGCGTGAGTGGTAAGCGTAGGGCGAGCTGTTGGGTCCGGCTGATAGACTAACAGCGTGAGTGGTTCGCGTAGGGCGAGCCGTCGGGCCTGCGGCCCTCCAGCTGATAGAATGACAGCGTGAGTGGTTCGCGTAGGGCGAGCCGTCGGGCCTGCGGCCCTCCAGCTGATAGAGTGACAACGTGAATGGATCGCGTAGCGTAGGGCGAGCCGTCGGGCCTTCGGCCCTCCAGCTGACAGAGTAACAGCGTGAGTGGTTCGCGTAGCGTAGGGCGAGCCGTCGGGTCTGCGGCCCTTCAGCTGATAGAGTGACAGCGTGAGTGGATCGCGTAGGCCGAGCCGTCGGGCCTGCGGCCCTCCAGCTGATAGAGTGACAGCGTGAGTGGATCGCTTAGGGTGAGCCGTCGGGCCTGCGGCCCTCCAGCTGGTAGAGTGACAGCGTGAGTGGATCGTGTAGCGTAGGGCGAGCCGTCGGGTCTTCGGCCCTTCAGCTAATAGAGTGACAGCGTGAGTGGATCGCGTAGGGCGAGCCGTCGGGCCTGCGGCCCTCCAGCTGATAGAGTGACAACGTGAATGGATCGCGTAGCGTAGGGCGAGCCGTCGGGCCTTCGGCCCTCCAGCTGACAGAGTAACAGCGTGAGTGGTTCGCGTAGCGTAGGGCGAGCCGTCGGGTCTGCGGCCCTTCAGCTGATAGAGTGACAGCGTGAGTGGATCGCGTAGGCCGAGCCGTCGGGCCTGCGGCCCTCCAGCTGATAGAGTGACAGCGTGAGTGGATCGCTTAGGGTGAGCCGTCGGGCCTGCGGCCCTCCAGCTGATAGAGTGACAGCGTGAGTGGATCGCTTAGGGTGAGCCGTCGGGCCTGCGGCCCTCCAGCTGGTAGAGTGACAGCGTGAGTGGATCGTGTAGCGTAGGGCGAGCCGTCGGGTCTTCGGCCCTTCAGCTAATAGAGTGACAGCGTGAGTGGATCGCGTAGGGCGAGCCGTCGGGCCTGCGGCCCTCCAGCTGATAGAGTGACAGCGTGAATGGATCGCGTAGCGTAGGGCGAGCCGTCGGGCCTTCGGCCCTCCAGCTGATAGAGTAACAGCGTGAGTGGTTCGCGTCGCGTAGGGCGAGCCGTCGGGCCTTCGGCCCTCCAGCTGATAGAGTAACAGCGTGAGTGGATCGCGTAGCGTAGGGCGAGCCGTCGGGCCTTCGGCCCTCCAGCTGATAGAGTGACAGCGTGAGTGGATCGCGTAGCGTAGGGCGAGCCGTCGGGCCTTTGGCCCTCCAGCTGATAGAGTGGCAGCGTGAGTGGTTCGCGTAGGGCGAGCCGTCGGCCCTGCGGCCCTCCAGTTGATAGAGTAACAGCGTGAGTGGTTCGCGTAGCGTAGGGCGAGCCGTCGGGCCTTCGGCCCTCCAGCTGATAGAGTGACAGCGTGAGTGGATCGCGTAGCGTAGAGCGAGCCGTCGGGCCTTCGGCCCTCCAGCTGATAGAATAGCAGCGTGAGTGGTTCGCGTGGGGCGAGCCTGATGGTCGACTGACAGTATGAGTTTATATTTTATAGTCTTGAAATTCGACTTGTACAGTCGACGACAAAGATATCGTTACGGTTTAGGTGCCAAAAGTATATTTACACGACTTTATTGCCTTGATATTAAAGTCGTGTAAATATTTTTTTGGCGTCTAAACCGTAATTATATCTTTGACGTCGACTGTATAATGTGTACATTATAAAAATTTCAACTTGATTTTCTCAATAAACCAAATTGATTGATATGTTCCTTATTGTCAGATCTCTGTTATCTAAGGTATTGTATAAATAACACGTCCATTTGAGACACATCGGGCAATAAGGTTGACATTTTTAAAGTGTCGTATTTCTAAAAATATCTATTACACAGGGATTTCCCTCTCGTTACACATCAAATAATGTCCATTACGTTTACATACTTATGTGTCGTGATTAAAGCGCGAGAGTTAAAACGCTATCATGCATAATTTGTATTGCATATTACAAACAACATCTTTGATCTAGAATAAGTAGGTTATGTAGGGTAGTATCGGAAATTAACTTAACAATTGCACTAAAAACTTAAAAATAAAATAAGTAAAAAAAGTTTTAAGTTAAACGGTTTTTATTGCACCAAAAACTAGAAAATAAAAATTTGTTGTAACTAACCGTAGATGCTACTTTTCTGTAGATTAGTCACGTGAAACTATTATCACTGTAGTCTTACCAAGTCGGAAGCTGAAAACTACGTTTAGCCTCTATGTCAGTGGATTAAGCGTTACCTAAACGGAAACTTTTACCAAACTAAAATAAAAACGTGGGGCGTTATTATAAAGAAACATGCAAGTTCAAAATATGTAATAATAGCTTTAATTTTGCAATTAATCATCCATCTGTTCCAACACTTCTACAGAGGTAAATAACTTTTATCAAGGCCAGCGCAAAACTTATTACACTATTGCTGTCTTGATTTCTATGTGTATTCTTAAAGTGTTTTATAGTGACTTAAACACAATTGCGTACGCCCCACGTTTTTATTTCAGTTTGGTAAAAGTTTCCGATTAGGTAACGCTTAATCCACTGACATAGAGGCTAAACGTGGTTTTCAGCATCCGACTTGGTAAGACTACAGTGATAATAGTTTCACGTGACTAATCTACAGAAAAGTAGCATCTACGGTTAGTTACAACAAATTTTTATTTTCTAGTTTTTGGTGCAATAAAAACCGTTTAACTTAAAACTTTTTTTACTTATTTTATTTTAAATCGAAGTTATATCCTAGAAATTGTCCCGTTGGCACTAAAGTCCATTCATCCTTAGTTGTCTTATCTAGTAAACAACTTTCTAACCTAAAAGTACACATTTTCTGTAGGAAACTGCCATATTTGCCTATACCAAAATACTTGAGTACGTTTTTGTGCAGTCCATCCGTAGTAATTAGTAAATTGCTTAATTTTTAATCAAGGATAACAGCAGTTTACAACAGAAAACGTGTACTTTTAGGTTAGAAAGTTGTTTACTAGATAAGACAACTAAGGATGAATGGACCGTAAGTCGGGGTTAGTATGCTTAGCACAGGACCAGTGCGACAATGTCGCCGCGAAATAGACTATCCATACCTCTTTTATTCATATGGTTGGTAAAAGATGGAAAATCTATCTCGCGGCGACATACTAACATACCAATCATGTGCTAAGTATACTGATGATATGATGGGATCACGGAGAAATTGGCTTTTTAATTCTTACTGTCGCACCAATCATGTGCTAGGCGTATGGGGTCCACATTGATTTAGCCGCCTAGAATAGGTATTTGTTTTACTAGAGAGCAAAGTGATAGTTTAACTCTCGTGCAAATATTGAAACCCGAGCAAGCGAAAGATTCTAGAGGCAGGGTTTTAAGGCACGAGAGTTGAACAAGCTTTGCTGCCGAGTGAAACACAACATTTTTCAATAAGAATGCGCGCTGTAATGACAAACTTATACCAGAGCCAAGGCTCGATATTTACAAAAAAGGCCCATATTACCGTGCAATCAAAATATGTAATAAGTTGCCTTCCGATATAAAAACAATACAAAAATAGTTATTTGTTTCACTAGGGAGCAAAGTGATTGTTTAACTCTCGTGCAAATATTGAAACCCGAGCAAGCGAAAGATTCCAGAATTTGAATTTGATTTCATAAAATGGAATCTTGAGCGATGCGAGGGTTTTAAGGCACGAGAGTTGAACAAGCTTTGCTGCCGAGTGAAACACAACATTTTTCACCACACTAAAGCGAGGAAACATGCGAAATAAAACTCAAACATAACGAATTCGAAGGTATTTATTTGCAAGTCCTCAACTTCCAAAAAATAAACAAATCAGCTTTAGTCTATCCAGGAGATTAAAAAAAAATACTTTAACCTCTAGAGATTAAAACACAGTTTTGCGCTCTGAAATTGAAGGACAAACAGCGTGTTTACGAGCAGTGTGGTGAAATATATGTAATACTTAAGTTGCCTACCGATATAAAAACAATACAAAAAAATACCTTTATTCACTGGTAAACTTAAGTCCATCCTAATAAAAAAACCTACTATTCCATAGAAAAATATAATATCATCATCATCATCATCACCATCAGCCTATGATAGGGTGTCCCCTATTTTACGAGTTTTAGAAATTAATAATGCATACCCCCTAAATCGGTTTCTTTTAACTCAAAACACACTGAAAAAAAAATTCAGTTCATTTCTGTAACTGCAACCCGTGCCGACTTTCATGCCATTTTCCTATACAATGTATGAAAATGACCAAAATTTTTTTTCGTTTTTTTTTATTTTTTTCTATGGCATTAAAATATACTACTGTCTTATAAACATTTTATCATAAAATTTACTTGATGAGAACAGAAAAACAATACATTATTATCAACTTACTGTCCGACTAATTTTTTTCATAGTAATTTGTATGGGAATTTCAGATGAAAGTCGGCACGGGTTCCTGTTACAGGAATGAGCTGATTTTTTTTTTCAGAGTGTTTTGGGGTTGTAAAAGCCGATTTAGGGGGTATGCGTTATCCATTTCTAAAATTCGTAAAATAAGGGACACCCTAGCCTATGATAGTCCACTACTGGACGTAGGCCTCTCCTATTGATTATGCGTATAAACGCATTAGGAGGTAAATGCCCATAATCGCCACGCTGGGCAAGCGGATTGGCGATCGCAGCTTAATGTGTCCACTATGATGACGCTGCTGCCCATCATCAATCTTTTATCAAATAGTGGTCAGTGACACTTCAATCCCTTAGTCGACTCTTACGACACCCGCAGGAGGAGTTGGGGTGGTGACAAATGTATTCTTACTGCCGTCACCACACGGCTGTAATAAACGATTATTGTAATAATAATAATTATTTATTAAATCATTCGTAGTAATTTACTTTAATTATGCCTATTGTCGTGTTTCTTGAGGCAATTGTAATTTTACTCCGCAAAAAAATGCTATGAACTGCTGATTTATTCGTTTTTTAATATTGCTGGCAAATGCGGCCCGCACGATGGTAAGAGGTAACCCTAGCCCTAGCCTAAGGCCGCTGGCAATAGAAAC
This sequence comes from Thaumatotibia leucotreta, assembly GCA_025490895.1. NCBI lineage: Eukaryota > Metazoa > Arthropoda > Insecta > Lepidoptera > Tortricidae > Thaumatotibia > Thaumatotibia leucotreta. Next base: position 23,666 of record JALPQI010004783.1, read on the forward strand.
GGTATTTTATCGCACCTGTCACTTGCTTTTTTGTTGACGCAGGGGAACTATCGGTGAAATAGGCTCCAGCAAGCTTAGCACATGATTGGTGCGACAGTATGTCGCCGCAAGATAGATCTCCCGTCCTTCACTAGCTATATTAACAATAGAGGGACGGATAGACTATCTCGCGGCGAGATACTGTCGCGCCAATCATGTGCTAAGCATACAGGCCGTAAAATTAAATGTTTAACACGGGGTTAATAGGCTAACTAAAGGGGTCGTAACCCTTCTAGTCGATGTCAAGCTTCTTGAATGACCCCTCAACACTCCCAAAGACGTCAGAAATAGTTTTCGGAGTTCCTGGCCGCTTGTCTTCCATTACTCTCTTCTTATTTTCTCGCTCGAAGAAGTCTTTGTTCAGCCTGAAACGTTCTTTGATGTTTTCTGAAAATAAAAGGAATTAGATATAAGTATACACATCATTGGCCGTGGGGTGACGGCAGTAAGAATACATTTGTCACCACCCCAACTCCTCCTGCGGGTGTCGTAAGAGTCGACTAAGTGTCACTGACCATTATTTGATAAAAGATTGATGATGGGCAGCAGCGTCATCATAGTGGACACATAACTGCGATCGCCAATCCGCTTGCCCAGCGTGGCGATTATGGGCATTTTCCTCCTAATGCGTCTATACACATAGTTAATAGGAGAGGCCTACGTCCAGCAGTGGACTATCATAGGCTGATGATGATGATGATGATACACATCATTTCTATTCTGTACCGGAAGGCGCAGTGTGGGTAGGCCCCGCACAAGGTGGACTGATGACCTGTTGAAGGTCGCAGGAGTCCGGGTGACGCAGACCGGTCATTGTGGCAATCTTTGGGGGAGGCCTATGTTCAGTAGTGGACGTCTTTCGGCTGATTTGATGATGGTACACATCATTTGGAAGAGGGAATCAGACTACCGCTCTGTATGGTAGCAAATTGGAGAGGCGTTTGCCCAACGGTGGGCGAACAGACGCTGATGAAGAGGAAGAATACACTTACCCCCTTATTCATAAACGTTTGTTAACTTAACAAGCCGCTAATAATTGTGTGTCCCTTTCGGTCTTAACAATGCGTCCATAAGAGCAAAAGGGACAAACAATTATTAGCGGCTTGTTAAGTTAGCAAACGTTTATGAATAAGGGGGTTAGTCTACTGCTGGATATAAACCTCTTCTAGAACCTATACGTATGGATGCTTTCAGGAACGCTGCTGCCCATCATCAATATTTTATCAAATAATAGTCAGTGACCACTTCAATCCCTTAGTCGACTCTTACGACACCCACAGGAGGAGTTGGGGTGGCCACATTTTTCATGTGTCGTGTGGTGACGGCAGTAAGAATACATTTTCCCATTTATTTTGTCAATTTGAAGTACCTATATTTCTAAATGAATGCCGTAAAACCATACAACTAGTCCAGTACTACAACTATGGTCCACAAGTTCAACTCGTAATTAAGCATCAATGGAAATCTTTTTTCTTTAGTTTTATCTAAGTTTTTTAATCATTAATGAGGAGATTGAGGAGACTTTGTGTAAACAACTGCGTTAATAATAAAATAATTACACTAAATCAAAAATATTTGACATAGTTTTGGACCATAGTTGGGAGCTTTTGGACTATAGTTGGGTAGTTTTACGGTGGTTATTTTGACAGGTACACAGAAGGTGCCAAATTATTGTATACAAATCATAGAAACATATAATGTAGGATATGTATATATTATTTTCCAAAGGTCTACCCGCCATTCTGATGTCAGAAGGGCGGGTGGACCTAGATATCAAGATAATTCTTTTCCAGGACAGGTACACAGAATGTTATTAGAGGTACACAAAGGTACTAAATATCTATATAAATTTCATTCTAATCCCCCAGGTTCACCCACCATCCTGACGCTCAAAGATAAATTCGGACGTTTCCGTGAAAATACGATGGAAAAAGATTTTGCACTACATCTGTATTTAGTTCAATCTTCATCTTCATCTTCAATTATTTATCTTGACATTGTAACATTTTTTTTTCTCTTTCTTTTACATTTATTTTAATTTTTTTATTTGTTTGTTTTTAATGTATTTTGACATTTTTGACCATTGTGATTTTATATACTGTTTTATTGCTAGACATTACTATAATTTTTATTGTTATATTCAGATAGGTGGTATCTATTTTGTAAATTAATATTGTTAAATTTACGTTGTGAAAATATTTGCATGCCTGTATGTGAGCCGAATACACAGATCTTTCTAAGCTGTAACAACTGTAATAACTGTATTCTGGCAAATAAATAATTTGATTTGATTTGATAGTTCATACGTAAATAGCCACTTACCACTAGCCTCCATCACCGATATATACTCCCCCCCAGCCTCCTTCGGCAGCCCCTCCAGTGGGACATGCTGCCCCAGGGTCCCAAGGCCCTGGTGCACAAACATGACCTCCAGGAGCGACTTCTTCATGAAGGGTTTGATCAGCAGCAGCAATCGCTCCATGTAGGAGGGTGCGTTGATGAAGTGGATCGCGTTTACTTTCACCAGTATGGCTTCCTGGGGGCAGAACAGGTTTTGACTAGGGCTGACGTTTTTAAATTCACAAAACCAGGATAAGGACCGAGATCTCGGTCTCGGCATTCTCGGCTAAAAATCGAGCCGAGATATCCCTCTGGGCTCTCGGCCAAAAATGGCGGGGACTCTCGGCCGTGGCCGAGATTCGTAATGAGCTGTAATTGGCGAGCTTGACGCCATCTCATGAACTTACTGGCGATTTTATTTGTCATATTGACAATTGACATGAACTGACTTCAATTTCACTTTAAAATGAACGGAAGGAATAATTTAGAGTAAGCGACCCCTATCAGACGATCGATAAAAATACCTAAAATACGAATACCGGTTTTTGCGGTACCTACATAAAAAAAAGTAAATATACAAAAAAAATGCTGTATTTTGTTTGACGTTGGACTTACTATAGGTATTTGTTAGGGATTTTTTGTTTAATTTACACGTTTTTTATCCTTTCTACCAAGTCTCGGTGTCGGTCTCGGCCGAGACTTAAATATGAGTCTCGGTCGGACCTTAAACCAGGATAAAGACCTACCGGTAAAGTCGGGATACTCGGGATACATTAGCCCTGGTAGGGGTAACATAACATTGCCCACGCGAAAAAAAAAGCTTTGACTTAAATAAATGTAAAATGTAAGATGGCATCTAACATTTTAAGTAAATGATGTCAAGCAAATAATGTTTTAATTCAATTATTACTTAATTGGATTTTTATGGGTGGACAATGTTACCCTCTAGGGATTGTCCATTAATCACGTCATACGATTTTGGCCTATTCTGACTTTTTTCATAACAAGTGCCTTAAAAAGAGAAAATTACGCACGCCGCACGCGAAGCGTGCGCAAAGTCAACGTTTCCGCACTAGTTAGGAAAAATTAGTCTCGGGTGTAAAATCATGCCCGAACAGTCATGATAATATCACACGTAACCTAAACGTGAAGGTTCCAGGTACGTTAGTTTATTATACTGTGCCTGGAGAAAGCAGAAGAGCTGCTGCAGTGATTGAAGGTCCAGCCTGGAGATGTGCTGCAGGCTGAACATGTTCATATCGAAGATGAGCTTAACGCCGGGCCACGTGCCTTCCTCCTGCTGCCAGAGGTCCAGCACCATTAGAGCCACTCTGGAAAACACATTCTAGAGTTTGGGAGGAACGTGAAGATTCTTAGGAATGGAGGGTGAATACAGGTCATCATCAGCCTATGATAGTCCACTGCTGGACGTAGGCCTCTCCTATTAACTATGCGTATAGACGCATTAGGAGGTAAATGCCCATAATCGCCACGCTGGGCAAGCGGATTGGCGATCGCAGTAATGTGTCCACTATGATGACGCTGCTGCCCATCATCAATCTTTAATCAAATATGGTCAGTGACACTTCAATCCCTTAGTCGACTCTTACGACACCTGCAGGAGGAGTTGGGGTGGTGACAAATGTATTCTTTCTGCCGTCACCACACGGCCAGTGAATACAGGTAAAGCTTCCAATTCGAATATTCTAAAAACAACGCGATTAGAATGGGATTCGAAAGTACTGTTGACACAACAATGTAGGTATAAGTAAATCTAGGATATATTCATAGTTATATTCATACTACCTATTCGTATTTAGTTTAAGTGTAGAGACTTACCCCCTTATTCATAAACGTCTGAGTGGTCTGCTAACTTAAAAAGCCGCTAATAATTGTTTGTCCCTTTTGCTCTTATGGACACATTGTTAAGACCGAAAGGAACAAACAATTATTATTATTAGCGGCTTGTTAAGTTAGCAGACGTTTATGAATAAGGGGGTTACAGACAATAGATTAATTAATCGCTCACTACATCTATTTATAAACAACACTTTTCTTGGTAAATGTTGCGTCCACAGTACTTCCGAATCCCTTTCTGATTCCGATTTGATAATATTCTAACCATACGGCATAGGGTATTCGAATATCCGATTACTTTATATTATTGTCTAAAACTTAACAGCTACATTTATTTAGTTTTAATATGAATATGATGCTTCAATTACGTTACCAAATTTTATTAGAAAAAAAAACCGGCCAAGTGCGAGTCGGACTCGCGCGCGAAGGGTTCCGTACCATTATCAATTTATTATTTAAAAAATACAGTTAATACAACCTACCTCAAAAACTATAGGAGATAATTTAATCAAACCAAAAATCGTTGATAGAACTTATTAATGTGCATAACACATACTTTTTTAGAATTTTATATCGCGTAGGTAGTTTAAAAAATAGAGGGGGGGGGGGGACACATTTTTCAGATTTTGAGAGCTGATATCTCGAAAACGATTTGCTTAAATAAAAATGAGATTTATAAACCTTCATATCATTTTCAAAGACCTTTCTATTAATACCCCACACGCTTACATACAACTAAAACATTTTTCTATCCCTCAGTTACAAATGTATGGAGGGCCCCCACCCCAATGGTTTTTATTACAATTTAGTATCATAATCCTGTAGCGGTTTATACAACACATAATTATCCTTGCCAAATTTCGTTACTGTAGCATTTATAGTTTCCGAGTAAATCGGCTGTGACAGACGGACATGACGAATCTATAACGGTTCCGTTTTTGCCATTTTGGCTACGGAACCCTAATGATGAAGATTTTTACGTATTTTCATGAAATTTTGGTATCTCTTACTTGTCACATATGTGGCCTATAGACCCTGATCCTGAGCTTTGGCAAACTAGTAGGAAGGTGATGTACCTGATACCGTCACTGAAGATGTATTTCTTGGCGTCAGGGTGGATGATCTTGCCGTACATGAGTGCTGAACCGTCGTGCGCACGCGCCTCCAGCGGCATCGCCACACTAGATCATGATAGTCAAGCTGAATCAATCACTTCACATCCTTGCTTACACAGTACACACCCTACTATTTAAAACAAGGTTTTCCTAAATTTACAAGCGGATAGTTTGGATATACTTGCACCGTAATAACCTTTAAGTAGTTAACTTTGTTGATTAGGTCACATCACATCATATATCTCAGTCCAATGCTGGACGTAGGTCTCTTCTATTAACTATGCGTGTAGACACATAATCACCACGTTGCGTTCACTACGATGACGCTGCTGCCCATCATCATCTATCAAAGAATGGTCAGTGCCACTTAAATCCCTTAGTCGACTCTTGTGACACCCGCGGGGAGAGTTGGGGCTGTGACTAATGTATTCTTACTGCCGTCACCACACGACCAATGTCAGGATAAGACGCCTGAAAAGCTCGTATTATAAGAGACAAAATCCGGACATCGTCGGTTAATCGCGGCGTGCGGGGACAGTGCGTAGCGGGCGATCCAAGACTACATTTTCAAACCCGGACCCGGACTATAAATGAATTCCTCCCCGGACGCCATCTAATCTACTTAGGACATATTCAGGAAAACCCGGACGGATGAGAACCCTTTGGGTACAACTTACGCTGCAGAAAGATTGTCAAATATCTTATAATTGACAACCCGGTCCTTGAAAAAGTTGTCGAAGAGGGTCTTGAGAGTGAAGTTCATGTCCAGCACCTGCTTGGAGACCTCGACGCTGCAGCTACAGCAGTGGTATGCCAGGATCAGTTCCAAATCTGCGAAGGTTAATGTCTTCTCTTGATAAACTCTTCAGAAAAGGAGTGTATGTAGACTGGTTAGTAAGTATTATGCAATGGATTAGGTACTATGAACAAATAAAATGTCCTGCCTTCTGAAGAACAATTGTTTTTGGGGACATTTTTGAGCTGGTGTTAGACGTATATGATATATAGGTAGTTATGGTCGCAGAATGGATACTTTCTATCCGTCCTAGATGAGTCTTTGAGTATGTCTAGTGTGCTGTACGTGTTTACCTTCGTTCGTCCCCCACTATAGTTGGTGAAAAAATTTGTTGGAAGACTTTACGTTATCACGCCTCCCGTCTAAATACTCAAAGTGGATGAGTAGTCAAGATGCCACTCGCTAACAACGCTCAGTCATGAACGAAACGCAAGTTGTATTAATAAGAAAGAGTGGTAGAGGGAAATAATCTCCCAACACGCTACTGAGCCTTAGCAATGAGGGTTTTTGATACTTTTTCTGCCACTATGGGGAGTTGATATGGCAGCACTGAGCAGAACGTTTAACGAACTGCCAAAATAAATACGCGCATTTAAAAAAAAAAAAATTGAATACGTTGCTGTAAAGAATTTTAGTAGGTATTTATTTTTTACTCTCAAATGAATTGTGATGGATTTAAATATGCGAAAGGTAAATTAAAATATTTCCATCAATATGTTCGCCGTTGTGTTTCGCTTACGTTTTCAAGAACTTAATATGGTCGATAATTGACTCTAGACGTTTAATACTGTTCGTTTACAGCATATCGGGGGCATAAATACATTATTAGTCAAATATATTTGTAATATTTGTAATAACTAGACGATGAAAAATAGAACACGAAAAATTTTTCGGGTTGTTCGAAGAGGCAACTGATAAATCTTCGGAAGAGGTTTTAAGTGTCGAGGAGTCGGAACTATCAGCTAACGAACGAGAACTGGTGTGGCAGGACAATGATATAGAATTTTACTGGCATATGTAATCGACTCCTGACTAAGTTATTCTATAGCAGTCGAATGCTATAGCAGTATGCGTCCTTAACTACCATATTTCTCATGTGTCATAATGACACGCATGCTATAGCATGTACAAAATTTCCATACAAATTTATGTGCTATTTTTGGTCGGAAGCCAAACTCCTTACCGTCCGTGAACGTCTTAAGTCCAAGTACCTATGAATAGTATGAATCTGACAGCTGTGTGGACCCGACGCCTACTCTAGCGCCGCCTGGTGACCGAAAAAATATCGAAAACCCTCATTGGCATCATGGCTACTCAAGTATGTACAATCAACAACACAGCTGTGAATACAAATAAAATATGTATACACACCTTTATGTCCAGGCAATAAAGTTCTGTTTACATATTTTTGGCACTTTGCCTGATCTTCACAGGTGTGTTGTTGACTGTACTCACTCAGGCCAGGACTTTAAATCTGTTAAAGTTCTTAAAAAATAAAGAGTGACAGAGAGAGAATTATCATACGCGACTGAACGTTAGCGATTGGTCAGGATCACAGGTGTCATATAGACCTACCATAGATCAAGCAAACGTATCTACTTAGCGTGTCAAATGAACTCTGTGAAATCCACTGAGTTGTCCGTCTTTGATCGCAGCTTGCAGCTTTCGGGCGTCAAATTTTGTAAGTTGAAGTGAACAAAAACATTAATAATGCCTCCTTAAGTAATATTAATTGCAACAACACAAAAAAATGAATCATCATCATCATCATCATCATATCAGCCGAAAGACGTCCACTGCTGAACATAGGCCTCCCCCAAAGATAGCCACAATGACCGGTCCTGCGCCACCCGCATCCAGCGGACTCCTGACATACGGTACTGAAACGTGGCCGCTTACAATGGGTCTCATAAGAAGGCTCAAAGTCACCCAAAGGGCAATGGAGAGGGCTATGCTAGGAGTCTCTCTGCGTGATCGGATTAAAAATGAGACCATCCGCACCAGAACCAAAGTAACCGAAATAGCTCTCCGAATCGCTAGACTGAAGTGGCAGTGGGCGGGGCACATTGCGCGTAGAACCGAAAAATGAATACTCATAGTTAATAGACATATTTAAAATCATAGGCAAGTAACAACTTCAGTACAAAATCTGACACGCTCGGCCGCCATACAAATGAATGAACTTGTTTCTTCTATCCAAATCTAATTCTGTGGTCAGGATTCATTAAGTTACCTGTAATCAGGTCTCCTGGCAGATGAGGCTGCGTGGTCAGCCAGGTCCGCAGCTTGGCGACATCCTCAGGAGTCACGCCGGTTTTCTTCGCGTATTCCTTCTCCAAGGGAATCTGCGTCACTACCACTGGAGAGGTCATGTTGCTAGAATGTTAAAAAGTAAGTGAGATTTGCCGCACTGATTGCTATACGAAGTAACGCATACAGGGTGTCAAATCCTTAAAAGCTTGGCCACTAAATTGGGCTAAGACGACCAGCGAGGCGGAAAACAATACGTGCGAGAGGGAGTTCCGATATCGGCCTTTCGCTCCAACTTATGGATTGGCTCGCCGCCGGCGCTAAAGGTGCATTCAGTCAGACCAAAGGAACATTCGCTATTCTAACCCCCCACTCTACGAAATTCGATCGTTACACAAAACGTTGATTGGTTGATTTCTTAGAACGGGGGATAGAACAGCGAATGCTCTTATGATTTGAATGCACCTTTAGACCAATGTCGTGGCACACGTGGCCAGACAATAAGGATTTGCCACATTGGATGCGTTACTCCGCAATCTCCGCATAATGGCAAATGTCCGTGGCGTCCGCGTTGTAGCTTATGTAAAAGTCATGGTAGATGGCACACCGTGCCACGCAGGCGGTGTGGCATCTACGAGTAATATACATTCATATAACTATACGATTATATCTCATACGCAAAAATATATCTTCGAAAGTGTTTCACGATATGTGTCAAAGTCGTCAAATGCTATGGAAAGACAGCCATATTTGTTTACATTTCTTTTGGATTCTAATGACGATTCGTATACGATATCACTGGATGCTTAGCCAAGTTGCCAATCGCTAACGCTTAGTAGCGTTAGCGTAGTTTTCCCTGTCTCTCTTTCGTATTAGTGCGACAAAGACAGTTAGCTGCCTTTCGTTTACGATTGACGATTAAGCGTTAGCGATGGGCAACTTGACCAAGCAGCCTGATATCTGAACCGAACCCGCACAGCTGTTCAAGTTCGTTGAATTTTATTGACTGCTTTATACGCATACATAAGTATTCCGACCTTCACTGTACCTAAATTAATGTACACGAGGTACGCCCTTGCATACCAACGTGTGTCCGATAAAGCATATTGAGCACTTGTACAGTCGCCATCAGATATATCGAAGCAGCAGGGCCGGATTTAGGGGGGCGGGGCAACCGGGGCTATAGCCCCGGGGCCTCCAAATAAGAGGGGCCCCCACAATAGAGATTTGGAAAAAAAAAATTCAAATTCCAACTAGTAAACACTAGTAATTTTTTTTTTGAGTATTGAAAGTGATCTACTCCGGTAACTAGATTCCAGCGAAATCATCAACAATTTTTCGGCGAAAAAAGCTCTGAAGATTCCGTTCGTTAACGCTAAAATTTAATTTCAGATAATTCTCGTTTCCGATTATATTTATACGTGTATTAAATAATAAAATAATGTACCTATACTTGTTTCCACAAAAAAATATTTCTTGAAAAACTTTACTGAAAAAAATTGTCTACTTTATTTGGAAAATAATTGGGGGCCAGGGGGCCTCCACTCCTTTGTTGCCCCGAAGCCTCTGAACCTCTAAATCCGGCCCTGCGAAGCAGCCATGATGCTCATAAATATCTAAGCAGGCCTCTATCGTTATGGCCAGAGCCCGGGAAATCCATAGCAAAACAAAAGACTATGAAACTAGGGTGAGAAACATTTTACTATCGATATCTCGAGTAAGTTTATACAGTGTGAGGCCTTTAACACGGGAGAAAAATGAAATGAAAGACTCCTTAGACTATCGGCAATAATCCTGTAAAGGTCCCGGTGTTTCAAAGTTGTTAGGTTCGGAGATATTGTCATTCAAAGCTATGGACCTTCAGTATTGGATCTTGGCATCACGATGTCGTAGCTTGTCAGTCGCAAGACATCTTGATAGTATACCAGGTACGAAGTCATAACAATAATTTTGTTTTTATTTTTACACTAATTTGTTACGGTTTAAAAAAAAATTGTACATTTTTCAATGATTCAAAAATGATAAGTTACTGATAACTTTTATTTCAAGTAAATGAACCCATAATAATGAAAAATACATGAACAAAAAATTACAAAAAAAAGTTTTTTTTTAAATTACAATATGTGGTAATAATTGTTGATCAGCTTATTAATGCACCGTTTAAATTTTCGCCGCGGTTGTAGGCCACACGCTGTATATCAACCGCGTCCGTTTCAAATCGTTTTAAGATACAAATAATAATTTAGGTTCATGGGGCCCCAGCGTACGCAAATTGTTTGCTGAGATCGCGAAACGTCTGGTTGATGTAACTAAAGACTGAAGAGCTGGCGACTTCCTCGCACAACGCATCAGTATTGCGATACAGCGAGGCAATGCCGCCAGCATCCTCGGTACAGTCGGTACAATGCCACAAGGGCCAATCTTAGATATAGGTTAGGTTAAGTAGATGAGTTTGATTTAATCTATGTACATAAATTGTAGTTTTGAAAATAAGTATGAAAAAAAAACTTAACCTCGTAAGTCCCGGCGTACTTGTACAAGTACATATTAAGGATAGTAGTTCAGACCTGACATTTTAAGTACATACATCGAGTAACTGCCTAATGTACTTACCTAAGTACAAATTTTTCATACCCCATTTACCGGGTAATTTTTTTACAACGGCAACGCTGGCTCTTTTATTTTCATTCTCTAGTCTATGGTGAATTCCGCCATGTTGGACAGGTGACATTATCTGTCAATATCATTGTCCTTTTTTGCGTAAGATAGCCACGCCACTGTCACGGGCAGGTCGCCGGTCGGCACGAGGTAAGTCAATCTGTTTTTTATCAATGTAATTTCTGGATTTTTCTTTTATTATTTATTTAAATTAGGAAATATAAACTATGAATTTTGTAAATTAAATAGAATTTTAAAGAAAATAGTAAATTTGTGAGGTTTGTGAGCGGTCCCAATAATTTGTACTTGACGCAGTACGTTAGGCATTTGTTGATTAGTGTATTGTCTAAAAGACTGTCTTTTGTAATTGTTTTTTGAGAAGAAAACCGTTTTTTTTGTTATAAAGTATAAAATACTACTTATGTCACTTTAAGAGAAAAAATGTGATGTATACAGGGTTACTTTTTCACCGGTACAATAAATTTTCCCACGTATTTGGTATCGATAATAGATTACATTTATCAAATAAAATTGACATATTTTTTTTCATTTATTATTAATTTATCCTTCATGAAAATGTAAAATAATGGGCTTACTAATGACAAGAAGTCAACGGGGTGCGGGATGCAGAGGGCGGCGGAAAGGGGTGAGCGACCTGCCGGTCGGCGCACGAGTTGGCAACATAGCAGTTACCTTAATTAATCTGGGTGACTAGGTCAGGGTCAGTCCCGCGCTTGACATAGGTGTGTGCACGCGTGCCGCATCGTACTACCTTCAGTCGGAAATTGCTCGTACGAAATGGTTCGTACCTAGTTATTTTCTCATTGGGGAAAATGTGTCCCGCCTGGAAAATGCCTGTGTTATAGCCATGGCCAGCCAGGTCAACAGATTTGACCCCGTGTTACTGTTTTTGTGAGGTGAAGTGAAACGGCGGGTAGGCCCAAAATTTAAAAGACTTAAAAAATCTAATAATAAGTGCATTTGATGAACTTAAAAGTGAGAACTACAGACTTGTGTTGGGAAATATCGAAGGAAACATTCAAAAACGGGCAAGAGTGTGTTTTGATAACCACAGCCAACATTTTGAACACTTGCTTAAGTATGTGAATTAATAAATTAGTACGAGAAATGGACTCCATTACTTAGTTATGTTTTTTTGATTCCAACCATTGTGCATAAAGGTGATTTCTAATTTTTAAATACGCCTCAATGAAGAAAGTTTCTGTCCTACTTTGTAATTTTATCACGTTTCCCAGACATAATTTAAAACATTCGACAAACTTCACACACAGAAAAATTCTTTATTTTTACGGTCCTAAGCCCGTGCTGTCTTGTAGTGTACTTGTAGTGCAAGTATGAAGGAAGATTTGGGATCAAGTAAGATTGTATTGCCAAGTCATAATCATAAGTTGATACCCAATGCACATTACGCCGCCGCGCCGTTTTTCCATCATTCCGTCATGCCGCGGGCGATGACGTTGTAAACAAACAGTTGCCAGTTCGTGTTTTGCTAGTTATGTACATTGATAATGCGTAATGCGTCCAATTTTCTTGTTAGGTTTGCGGATAAGTTCAAGCATCGGTATTTTAGTTTTTTTGTTCTAAAGGGGTGGTAACAAAAAATACTAGTATTCTGTAACTTGGACTACTATTACGTATGTTGATTTTTTGTAGTGGTGAAAAAGTAACCCTGTATTATAGAACTTTAATAAACTCTTTAACTTTTTTATGTTGTATTTTTTTACTTACTAAATGCCGAATGTACTTACAGATGTACAAAATATTTTCATTATTTTTTGCTTTAAGTAGGTCCTATACATAATAAACATAACGTTAAAAATATAGAAAACTAGATCTCACTTGAAAAAATACGTAAAACCGTCAACTTTCCGTCTCGGTCTGAAGCACTATTCCTTATTTGTACTTGGTATAGTACAGCCGGTAGTTATGACTACCGCTGTTAAAAAAACACAGGACTTACGAGGTTAAATTATTAAAAGGTATACGGATGCACTCAATAATAATTATCTATAGAGACACAACTTATATTAACGCAATGAAATTACAATAATTACATCCAACTCTGAAGTGTCTATTATTTTCAATGAGATTTCCTCGTTGTCACCCGACTACAGCCAAGCCAAAATGGAAGGGTTATTACTTAAATGAAATATGAGGAACGTTGATAATAATAAGTTACGTTGCATTTTAGATGAAATTTAATAACACATACAAAACCACTTCTTTTGCGTTTGGTTTGAATGATTATAAAATAATGTAGGTACTTAAACAAATTGCTATGATTTTTTTGACAAAACTTACTCTTATCTCTCTTAAAAAATGATTCTCGCCCAGTTTGATTGAGAGTCTTTTGTTTTGCTATGGATTTTCCGGGATCTGGTTGCTTAGACAAGTTGCCAATCGCTAACGCTTAATCGTCAATCGTAAACGAAAGGCAGCTACCTATCTTTGTCGCACTGATATGAAAGAGTGACAGAGAGGGAAAACTACGATACGCTACTAAGCGCAAGCGATTGGCATCTTGGCTAAGCATCCTAGTTATGGCGTCGAAGTGCATGTTCACGTGTTCAGATATTTTGAACACCTTGGCCACTTTGATATATCTGAGGCCTTACAGCGAACCACGAAGTGTTGCCTTTCTCTCGCACCTGTGAATTCGTACGTAAATGTGACAGAGAGGCACTTCGTTCGAGGTAAGCCCTCTGGGTGCTTAGACATGTTGCCAATTGCTAACGCTTATTCGTCAATCGTAAACGAAAGGCAGGTAACTGTTTTTGTCGCACTAACGTGAAAGAGTGACAGAGAGGGAAAACTACAATACGCTACTACTTAAGCGTTAGCGATTGGCAGAATGCTGATGGCGACTTTCCCAAATTCGCCGCGTAGTGACGGCGGTAAGAATATATTTTAACTGTCACCCCCCCTAATCTTTCCCGCGGGTGTCGTAAGAGTACCTAGACTAAGGGATTGAAGTGTCTGCAGCATCGTCATAATGAACACATTACTGCAATCACCAACCCGATTGCCCAGCGTGGTGATTATGGGCATTTACCTCCTAATGCCTCAGTGCCATACCTCAATTACCTCAGTGCCTTAAGACGAAAGTCTACAATCAATGTGTGTTACCAGTGATGACTTACGGCGCCGAAACGTAGTCCTTCACCATAGGCCTCATCTGCTCTAAACTCAGAGTCGCTCAAAGAGCTATAGAGAGGGCTATGCTCGGAGTTTCTCTGCGTGATCGTATCAGAAATGACGAGATCCGTAGGCGAACTAAAGTTACTGACATAGCCCTCCGGATTAGTAAGCTGAAGTGGAAATGGGTAGGCCACATTGCACGCAGAGCAGATGGTCGATGGGGTCGAAAAGTGGAGACCACGGCTAGGCACACGCAGCGTAGGACGTCCACCCACAAGATGGACAGACGATCTTATGAAGGTCGCCGGGACACGCTGGATGCAGGTCGCATCTAACCGGTACATGTGGAGGTCCAGAGGCGAGGCCTATGTTCAACAGTGGACGTCTTATGGCTGAGATGATAATGATGACCTCCTAATGCGTCCATACGCATAGTTAATAGGAGAGGCTTACGCCCAGGGACTGAGAAAGCTGATGCGGTGACTGTTCCAAAAAGGCAACCAAGAGGCGAATCGACTATTTTCTCGCCAAGTACATTTTAAGATAAAGATCCCGTGTCAATGAAAGTGAAATATACAGGATGTGTATGTAAAGGTGCGGTTAAACTAAAAGAGCATTCGCTGTTCTAGCGCCCGTTCTAAGAAATCAACCAATCACGTTTTGTGTACCGATCGAATTTCGTAGAGTGGGAGGTTAGAACAGCGAATGCTCTTTTAGTTTAACCGCACCTTTATGGTGCGTTTAAACCAAAAGAGCATTCGCTGTTCTAGCGCCCGTTCTACGAAATCAACCAATCGTTTTGTGTACCGATCGAATTTCGGAGAGTGGGAGGTTAAAACAGCGAATGCTCTTTTAGTTTGAACGCACCTTAATACGGGCGTCTAATTTAAAAATGATTAGTAAAAAGCCCAGGTCTAGCCAAGGTGCCATTCTGAATTTTTCTTTTGTCATAATAATAATCATATACGATAAGCGACAAGTCACGTGACCATAATAATGTATGGAAATGGTCACGTGACTTTTCGGTCAAATCTTATCGCTTATCGTATACGATTGCAAACATGGCATCTAGACTGGCTGAGCAACATTGATTTCCTTAGAAAATTTCCAATTTTTTAATTATTATTCAGGACGCAATGGTATTGCACCCACATTAATTAACGTCCATAGACTACGGTATTTGCTTACTATCAGATAGGCTACATGGTTGTTTGCGTGGTATGGTATAAAAAAAGTATAATTTTATAAAGGTCGGTTTTATACGGTTTTATTGCACAAAAAATACAGAGTATTTTGATCTCTGAAGGACGATATGCAAGGTTGGCAGTTTATTTAATTTGTTTATCTAAAAATAATTTATATTATGTCTAAATATTTTATTTTTTGATAATTATTATGCTGCAATGTGACCTACGGGTTGCCACGGCATTGATTATAAAACAATAGGTAGGTTATAATACTTACTTGATTTATTAAAGGAAAGAAAAAAAGAAAAATACAGATTTTTCCTTTTATTCGTTAGATTATTACAGGTGGATTTACACCAAACGAGCAATGCTCATTCTATCCCCACTCTACGAAATTCGTTCGTTACACAAAACGTAATTCGTCGAAATTCGTTGATTTCGTAAAGTGGGGGATAGAATGAGCATTCGCCCGTTTGGTGTAAATCCACCTTAAGGTGAAGGTATACTCGACAGTTTAATGCCTTATACAGGGTATAAGAAAATATCGGTGTTCCGTTTAAAAGTCCATTCAGCGTAGATTTTATTTTTATGAGAAAAAAACCGGCCTAGTGCGAGTCGGACTCGCGCGCGAAGGGTTCCATATCATTATCAATTTATCATTTTTACCTTGCTATTGATAGCCAATACAATAAAGTATCATTAGAATGATGTAGCGGTACATACAATACATATTCTTACCAAATGTAATTACTGTAGCCTTTATAGTTTCCAAATTAATCGGCTGTGTGTGTAAGGAGCATTCAACGAGCATTCGCTATTCTATCCCCCACTCTACGAAATCAAATCACGTTTTGTCTAACGATCGAATTTCGTAGAGTAGGGGGTTAAAATAGCGAATGCTCGTTTGGTCTGAATGCACCTTCAGACGGATACACATACGTACTTAAGTTTTTTTTTATTTGGTATAAAGCTGCAAGAAGTAGGTACTTAAGTTATGTTCAATGTCAATTGTACGCATAGTAGGTACTACTTGTATGATCACTTCTTTAATCGTTTTTTATAACGGACAGATAAAAAAATGACGGTCGTATAAACAGAATACATACCTACCTAAGTCTAATCGTAACTGTTAGCAGAACAAGGTGTCAAATAAAAAAAATGGTGTTAAGTTAAGGGTAGGCTTCCAATGGAAATTTTGAATTTGTCAGTTATGTTTGACAGCCTTGGTAGGTCAGTCGGTGGTGACACTGGTGACACTGTTTACGAAGCTGGAGGTCCCGGGTACGAGTCCCGGCGACAGCATAATATTTGAACATTTTTTCTAGCTGTTGCTAAACAGCATGCGAATAATTCCAAATTTATGTTTAATCAATTTATTTTAATGGATTACATATTTAATGAATATTTATTTATAAGCGACAACAATATACAAAATTAAAACTATAATATTATCAAACTACACTATAAATAAATATATACTAAACTAAATCTAAATCTAAAAACGGCCCCCGCGGCATGGTACCAAAGATGCTGGCAGCATTACCCCGCTGGATCGCGAGGCTAATTTGTTGAGCGAGGTAGCTGCCAGCTCTTGGGTCACCTGTGGTATCTTTGAGTCTCTTTGAAAGTTGTTTAAAGAGACTCAAAGCACCAGAGCCCCACGGACCCAGGGTCTCGACGCCGAAAGGGATAAAATTATAGTCAGCGCCGAGACCACTGTATTTTCCTACCTTAGCACTTTCAGCCGCCTCTGCTGCTGCTGCTGCCCTTATGGATGTCCGAGGGAGATGTGACGGGGCTAGTGTGTCTACACATGTTGCATCCCACACATATTATATTTTTGTCAGTTTACCTACAGCCTGGCAATAAAGAGTAGAAATTAAAAAGTGGCAACACTGTAGTGTCGTCCCGTTTTCTCACGCATATTGATTTGAAAGGGACGACTCTACGATGTTGCTACTTTTTAATTTTTACCTACTCTTTTTGCCAAGATGTATATTGTTCCTGAGCAGAAAAAAATAAAATTGTACACAAATGCCTGACTATCCTTAACATTTCAAGTTTTTGACGTCGTGAAACAAGTTGGCAGATATATTTTTACGTTAATGTATATTTGTAAGTTGTAACATGTATATGAACTCAAGGTTTATGGTTTTAATTTGGTGTTGCTCGTAAAACCAAGATTGTGTTCTAAAAGTGCGTGACTATGAAATAATGCAAGTTTTTAGATTTATTTATACTTTTTTGTTTTTGGAGAATTGTAGGAGCATTCTATGAAAACAAGTTGTAAGCGATTCTGTCTTTGTAATACTTTTGAAAAATCAAATTAGTTAGCTGAGTTACGGTATAATGTTAACATTAATAACATTAGATTGACAGTGTTTCCTAACAGTTAGCATATTTTATAAAAAGGTAGATACTCCAGTATACAATATTTCTTTATTATATGTAGGCATCATTAAAATCACTCACGTAATTCAATTGTAATTAGATAAATACACATAAAAAACTTACCTTGCAAATGATTCTCACGAGAATTCCATACAATTACACTAATATATTTTATTCTTTATATACCGACCACGCAAGAGGGAGGTGTAATTGGTACTGAATCACTATCTGCCTATCGCGCCTACTAGCTGCGGTATAGTCACGCTTGTAAAGGTGGATTTAGACCAACCAAACGAGCGAATGCTCTTTCTATCCCCCACTTTAAGGTGCGTTTAAACCAAAAGAGCATTCGCTGTTCTATCCCCCGCTCTACGAAATCAACCAATCACGTTTTGTGTAACGATCGAATTTCGTAGAGTGGGAGGTTAGAACAGCGAATGGTCTTTTAGTTTGAACGCACCTTTACGAAATTAACGAATTTCGGCGAATTACTTTTTGTGTAACGAACGAATTTCGTAGAGTGGGGATAGAATGAGCATTCGCTCATAGGTACATAGGCACTTATCGTTCACCTACTTTTGGTAAGTATTTATATATTCTTATTAGGATAAAGGAAAATAATATATGGAAGGTTAGCCTATTTGGACCGGCTATCTAGAACCGTGCCTTGTGGTGACGGCAGTAAGAATACATTCGTCACCACCCCGACTCCTCCCGCGGGTGTCGTAAGAGTCGACTAAGGGATTAAAAGTGTCACTTACCATTCTTTGATAAAAAATTGATGATGGGCAGCAGCGTCATCACAGTGGACACATTACTGCGATCGCCAATCCGCTTACCCAGCGTGGCGATTATGGGCATTTACCTCCTAATGCTGCTATACGCATAGTTTAATAGGAGAGGCCTACGTCCAGCAGTGGACTATCATAGGTTGATGATGTGATCTAGAACAGAAGGAGGTCAAAACGCTACCGCTAGGGTCCATCCTCAAACATATTGAGTTGATAGAAGAATCCCTGAGGTAGGCGAAACAGGGGGCAATTACAAAAAAATATCCCAATGGGTCGAAAGTATCCGTAAGGGGCTCACCAATAAGATAAGATAAGGCGACCGGTTCCATGCAAAAACGACTTTTAGGATTCCGTAGTAAGCCCTTATAGTTTCGCCATGTCCGTCTGTCTGTCCGCAACATAGCTTAGTGGCCGTTAGTACTAGAAATTTGCGATTTGCTACAGGTATACCAACATAATGTCGTGTGGTGACGGCAGTAAGAAACATTTGTCACCACCCCAACTCCTCCTGCGGGTGTCGTAAGAGTCGACTAAGGGATTGAAGTGTCACTGACCATTTTACAAGATTGATGATGGGCAGCAGCGTCATCATAGTGGACACATTACTGCGATCGCCAATCCGCTTGCCCAGCGTAGCGATTATGGGCATTTACCTCCTAATGCGTTAATAGGAGAGGCCTACGTCCAGCAGTGGACTAAGATAGGCTGATGATGATGATGATGATGATACCTACATATATATTAATCACGCCGACAGTGGTAGGATAAAATATTAAAAGTCGTAAAGTAGGATTGATTTTTTTTATTTTGCTGTAATCCTATAGTGTTGGGTCTCGTTAAATCGCCCCCCTCCCCCTCTAACTTTTGAGCCACGGGTCCAAAAACTATGAAAAAATCATGAAAGTGGGCTTATACAATACTCTACAATAAAATAAAAATCACACATAAGTACCTACTTAAAGGGCTTTATGACAAACTATGTATCAATAATTTTACCTCTCTGTCACTCCGCCAAAGGCCTCATCGGTATGACCGAGAAAAATGTTCAATATTTACTACAGTCATTTTTGTTATGCCCAATACAGTTTAAATAATTATAAATGAATAAATAAAATTATTGTTTTGATTATTTTAGCACTATCTGTTGGCAAAATACAGCAGATCGGAGTTACATCACCTCAACCTTTTCTGAGCGCTCGCAGCGATTTCTCTATTCCACGCTAGATGTCAGTTTTATACAAAAAAATTTTTTTAATTTTTAAATGAAGTGAAATAAACAGACCACAATTAGAACATATTTTTTTAAATTTTACATAATTATATTATAACCATGAAATTTGTCAACACATGGCAAGTCTTGTCCAACGGCAAATTAATAGCTAAGTAGCGAAGTACGTAGCTGATAGCGAAGTTGGTTATTAGATACTATAGATAGCCTCACAAGTCGATACCAAGTTTCAGGTTCAGGAGCTGTCTACTCCACCAAAGCTGTCGGAGATGGTCTTCGGTGGGCTGGCCGCCAAGAATATACAACGCATCTTTTGTTTATGCGGTTTGGATTCAGAGATTTTTGATTTTAAAGGCGCTTGTCAAAATAATTTCGATTGATTTTTGCGCCATCTGTTGACAAACCGCAGCAGCTCTTGGTCACATTATCTAGAGTATCTCAACCATTCCTTGGTCTTGGTACTAGCCGCAATTACTCTATTCGTCGCTAGATGACACTTTTTTAGAATTCTTCGTAATTTTGAAACCAAGCTGGATTTATTTATTTAATCATAATTTGTGTTAAAAACGTAGATTAGACTGTTCCAACAATCATGGACAGTTTTCATCACGCATTTTTCAATTCTACACTGTATAACTCCGAAAAAAACACAAACTTTTGCCAGACAGCCAGTTATCAAATTATTAGAGCCACTAGTCGATATCAAGCTTCTTAAAGGATCCCTCGACTCCTCCAAAGATGTCGGAGATGGTTTTCGGCCGTCCCGGCCGTCGGGACTCCACCACTCGGCTTTTGTTTTCTTGCTCGAAGAACTCTTTGTTGAGATTCAGTCGTTCTTTTAGATCCTCTGAAAAAAGTAGTTTATTTTACAAAGGAATAAAACAGACATTTTAGTACAGATGGTGAATTTTTAGGCGCTAGTGCGAGAAGTGGCTCATATTACGTTAGGTCCAAAACTTCGGAGGGCCATCTGTACTAAAAAACGTCGTACGAGACACGTGCAAAAAGGAAATTCGTAACTCGTGTCGATTTAAAACACTCCCTTCGGTCGTGGTGGTTTTTAAATCGGACTTTTCCATTACAGGGTGCTTAGACAAGTTGCCAATCGCTAACACTTTAATCGTCAATCGTAAACGAAAGGCAGCTAGCTGTTACACTAATATGAAAGAGTAACAAAGATGGAAAACTACGATACGCTACTAAGCGTTATAGCGATTGGTAACTTGGCTAAGCATCCTGATTTGAAACCACGTTTAGTAATCAACTACCAAATCCGGCTACGAAATGCGAAAGTTATTCCCATTACCAGGAGGGGAACCATAATATTTCCCATTTGGAAACCAGCTACCAAATCGGTTTATGAGATGGGGAAATCATTCCCATTTCATAATTGGCTACCAATTGGGAAACCATATTTCCCATTTCGTCGGGGATAGTGGAATACCGCGTAACTAACAAATTCAATTAGGGTGAATTTGAGTGTCAATTGTTTGATATTTCAACTCTATCAGCTATTGTCAGTCTCCGTAGCCTAGTTGGTAGTGACCCTGCCTACGAAGCTGGAGGTTCTGGGTTCGAATCCCGGCGAGGGCATTCTTTGTGTATTTATTTATCACAAATGTTTGTTCCTTGGTCATGGCTGTCTATGTATTTAAGTATCGATATGTATCTATCTATTATATATATCGTCGCCTGGTACCCACATCACAAGCCTTAATTGAGCTTACCGTGGGACTAGGTCCATTTGTGTAAGATGTCCCAAGATATTATTTTATTTATTTATTATCTGCTTTGGTAGTTACGCGGTATTGCACTATCGCGACGATTTGGCAGCCAGCTACCAAATCTGGCTACCAAACGCTAACGTAAAACTGTTACTTGTCAAACTCATGTTACGACCTTACGACTACAGGGTCGTTGCTTACCGACAAGTTTCACTACAGGAGTATGCTTTCCACCGGCTTCCTCCGGCAGACCTTCTATGGGTATATGCTTGTCCAGCGTTGTAGATCCAATCTGGATAGGAAAATGTAATTATTGGGTTATTCCCACCTGTTACCACCAACTTGACACCAGTGGTAACAACTGGGAATTTTTTTCCCACCTGTTACCACTGGGAACAACTGGGAATTAAAATTCCCAACTGTTACCACTAAACTAATTGGTGGTAACTACTGGGAATCCTTTTTCCCAGTAGTTACCACTAAGTTAATATTTAGTAGTCCTGTTGCAACAGGATACCTAGTAGCCATAAATTTTGTTATACAATGGTAAAAATTTCCAGAGACTATGTATAATTATTATAAAATGTTATACTACAAATAAAGACGAATTACACTGATTTTTTATTCAAAACAAGAATATTTCAATATTTCATTTTTCGTGTAAGTACCTAAAACGTTGTAGTAGTTATAATAATCTTAAAAAAGGATTGAGATTCGTAATCAGTTAAAACAACACGATGAAAAATGAAAGTTATCCCTTCTACGAGCCGGTCACCCGTCATCCCTTTTTACCTGCCCCTGTGATAAGCAAGTCAATAGTTCTTAATATTTTTGGTTCAGATTCAGAGTAGATAATACTGACAACATATTTAAAAAAAAAATTAAAATTTTTTTTCAAAATGTATTAATTTTTAGTCAAATTCGTTGGTTAATAAGATATTTTATAAATAAAGTAATATTCATAAAATTAGCCAAAGTATTTTGTGTATATTCTATTTTACATTACTAGTAAAGTACTTGGTGGTAACAACTGGGATTTTTTTTTCCCAGTTGTTACCACTAAACTGATTGGTGGTAACTACTGGGAATTCTTTTTCCCAGTAGTTACCACCAAGTACTCTGGTGGTAACAGGTGGGAAAAAAATTCCCAGTTGTTACCACTGGTGTCAAGTTGGTGGTAACAGGTGGGAATAACCCTAATTATTTAACGTACAAAATTAGAAGTTCTCAGCAAGTTTGTACACAATTAAGACAGATCGTTAAAGTTAAATGAAATTTTTCCCTCACTAGCTCGTAAAGCGCTTGTTTATCCTTTTATACGAACGGGTAAAAACGCATCTTATTCACATATGTGGCAAAGTAATGGCCTTGGAGCGAAGCGCGAAGTAGCATTCGTTTAACTGATGACAAAACGTAAAATGGTCATGAATGTGTCGTTCCACATTTATTATAATTAAATAATTTGTTTGAGAATTTAGTGAAAATACAAAACTTTATATAATGTGATGATTTTAACACATTCGTTCTAAAATTCCATAAGTTACCTTAGCTTTTTGCTGAATAATGATAAAAGGACTAGACGCAATCACAAAACGCAGAAAATGTCAACATTGTCAATGAATATTATAGGTTATTAATTACCTAATCTTTATTCACCGACTCGGACATGCATAGAAATAGTAAAATAAACAACTTGAGTGTCCTGTTATAATTTTGTAATAATAATGAATGAGAATGATTTAACGCATTGGCTTTGATGTGCAATGTGCAACTACAGGAATGTGTTAAACTCGTGCTGCGTTTACCTTTCCGTGCTAAGTTTACTGCGGCAAAATCTTGCATTAAACACATGATGCATTTCGAAAATGAGTATCAAATGAGTACCTGATGATAATTACTAATGTGAACAAATAATTACCTTTTTTGAGTTTCCTCGCTATAGTGAGGGGAAAAGTTTTGTGTTACAGACGGGTTTTGTGTTCAACTACAGAATCCTTTCGCTTGCTCGTGTTTCAATTTCATACTCGCGGTTAAAATACAACTTTGCACCCTTGTATAACAAATAACTATTGTATCTAATTATGAATGATCGTTAGCCGTTAGTGTGGTGACTGCAGTAAGACTACATTTGGGTGGGTGTCGTAAGAGTCTAGAAGAGGCCTTTGCCCAGCAGTGGGCTAATATAGGCCGATAGTAGATTTTTTTGCTATTGTGTCAGACGATTCAAAAATGCTTATTAATACTTGAATAAAGAATAGTTTGACTTTGACTTTGATGATGAGATGTCGAGTTACGGAATAATGGCCAGAATTCAATACAATTCTACATTTATTTTTAGTATTATAACTAACGTGAGACTGAAACATATTTAAATATTTATCAAACCAGAGTAACCCCACGTAATTGAAGTCGATAATTGCTCGACATGTTTCGATCCATTTAGAGGATCCTCGTCATGGAGTTGTCCCCCCGCCAGCGCTGCCCGCAGCCAGCACCCGCTCTAGCAGAGCGCAAGCCCGCACCCGCAGTACACGTCGGGCTTTGGTCTTACTCCATGATCCTCTAAATGGATCGAAACGAAACATGTCGAGCAATTATCGACTTAAATTACGTGAGTAACCCGTGTGATAAATATTTACCCCCTTATTCATAAACTTCTGCTAACTTAACGAGCCGCTAATAATTGTTTGTCCCTTTCGGTCTTAACAATGTGTCCATAAGAGCAAAAGGGACAAACAATCATTAGCGGCTTGTTAACTTAGCAGACGTTTATGATTAAGGGGGATAAATACTACATTTTCCCATAGCCCAGACCTGATGGATGAAGAGGCACTCCATCAGCTCCTTCTTGAGGAAAGGCTTGATCAGCATCATCAGCTTGTCGATGAAGGACGGCGCGTTGATGAACTGCAGGCCTGTGACTTTTACCAGCATGGCTTCCTGAACAAAAATTGTCACGTAGATTTTTGAGATATTACTTATGCCAGTTTCGAGTTTTAAGGCTTTGAAGGGTGAATATCTGAGCAACCACCTAATTTTGGTGGCATCCTTTTTGCCGAAGTTTCTATTCGTTACAATGTGCTACCTTGTCATTTGAAAGAGGCACGGTATCTTACTCGTATATAAATGACGAAGTATAACATTGAGACGTTTAGAAACTTCAACAAAAATTATTTTTCAGATAGCAGATGTGACAATTTTGGCTTCGTTAGGCCTCTGCAGCTCTGCACAGATTTTATGATTAATGAGGAAAAAATATTTTCGAGAAAAATAGCCCCCTTATTCATAAACATCTCCTAACTTATACAGGGTGCAATCGATAAGTGTTTAGTACAGGCCATAATTCCGTAAATGTGAGAGATATCAGAAAAAAAAATACTGATGTGGAAAGATCGTTACCCAACGAGTAAAATTACACTAATAACTTTTTTGAAATAAAATCAGAAATATCTGAAATATTTACTTCAAATCCATACATTTAGTATGTAACCGTTCATTCAAAGATTAGTTAAATACGAATATTTTTTTTATTTAAGAATAAATGTTAGAGTAATTATTTCGTGAACGGTAAGACTATTATTTTATTACAATTTATTCCTACAAATAACGTATCTCTAACAGTTTTATCTCTTACGACACCCGACAATCTTTAAAGCTGTAAGTCGTAATACTAAATGTATGGGAGCGTTTTAAGTTAGTATTTTTAATATTACTCCACCTATTTAAAAAAAATATTAATGTAGTTTTACTCGTTGGGTAACGTACTTTCGATATCAGTTGAAAATTTTCTGATATCTCTAATATTTACGGTATTATGGCCTGTAAACACTTATCGATTACACCCTGTATAACAAGACCCTAAGTATTGTTTGTCCCTTTCGCTCTTATGGGACACATAAGACCGAAAGGAGCAAACAGATGTTCATAATAGGATAGGCCTATGTTCAGCCGTGAACTTAGATAGGCTAATGATGTGATACTAACCTGAAGGTAATACAAGAACTGCTGCATAGTCTGCAGGTCCAGCTTGGCGAGATGCTGCAGGCTGAACATCCTCATGTCGAAGACGATCTGCAGGCCTGGCCACGTGCCCTCCTCCAGCTGCCAGAGCTCTAGCAACATCAGGGCTAGCCTGCAATCAGAAATCTTCAAGATGCAAAAGGCGAGTCCGTTGCCTCGGAAATTATAATAACATGTTAGGTTTTAGGCCTTGGGTTTTCTGGCCGGCGACTGGCGACCGACGCGTGTCCGCCGCCGACGACGTTCGAATGTTTTGTTCGCGAATGTTTGAGAGTGGTCTCTCTGACACGTCGTCGGTTACCCGCTGCCGGCGACGTTTTAGAGAAACCACCCTCACTTACCCACACTGATCTTACCCTTAGATTTTATGCCCACTCTTCCCGTGGACGTCGTAATTTAAGAGTCGACTAAGCGATTGAAGTGTCACTATTTGATGATGGGCTGCATCATAGACATCATAGTGGACGACTACTGCGATTGCTTACCACGCTTGTCCAGCGTGGGGATTATAGGCATTACCTCCTAATGCATACCCATGCATACAAAAATTGATACAAATAAGAACACTGGAGTTTACCATTTAGAGTTGTGGCCGACTATAGAAACTCAGAATAGCCGTAGAGTGGGTGCACTTTACCGTTATCGGGGGTGCCATGGGATCGCGTTAGCATTCTACCATGACACGCCGAAATCTTATTCCCCTAGTAATACGTTTGTGACTGTACCTGATGCAGTCATGGAAGACGAACTTCTTGGCATCAGGGTCGGCGAGGCAGCAGAAGAAAACAGCAGACTTGTTGTGCGCACGCACCGGTAGCGGTCCTGCATAGCTGCGAATTAAAAACATATGGTAAAAAACCGAATTTTATGGCTTCGCTTTAAAACAACAGCTACACTAGTGTTGGGGTGTTGACCGCAAAACTAAGTGGCGAGTACGGTCATAAATCATCGGAAACGTGCAATCTCTTTCACACCTGCAACGCCTTATGAAGCTGGCCGAGCAACAAGAATGCAGGTAAGCGTTTACAAGGAAAGGTAGCCACTTAGTGTTGCAGATAGAATAATGAATAGATGTAGAGACGACACGAAAAATCACCAAATAGTCGGTAAGTCTATACGGCATGCGGTCCGACGTCATTATTTGAAGTTTAATTTCATGAAAGTGACACCTATTTACAATCTAACTTCCATGATTGACTGGTTTAACAATGGCTGGCTAAACAGCGGCCCTGCCGCATACTTCGAAATCCGCAAATTTGAGGATTTGTCTCTCTCACTCTAATGACGCCTTCGTTTGAGTGACAGAGAAAAATCTTCGAAATTTACCAATCTCACCACAACTCACAAAGCTCGACATGTAGACTATACAGAAGATCTTGTATCACCTTCAGGTTAGTAGGTGTTCTACAGATTGCACATTGGGGAGTGTGCTCTTCAAGAGCTTCATGAGTTTATTCCGACATCCTCATTTACCATCGAACTTCTAGACGCACGGCCGGGTTTCATCCTTACTTAGTAGATATTCCATTTATTCGCGCGAAGCGCTTCGCGTCTTTTCTTATGCGTACTGCCAAGGAATGTTATACCATGCCGGCGTCTATATTTCCGATATCTTATATCCCTTCAGTCTTCAAGTCAAGGATGAATAGGTACCTTCTGAGCGAACTCACTCCATCGTCGGCCGCGTCTCTGCCTCGGCTATACTCTGTTTGGTTTGGTATTTAAAAAAAGGTAAACAATCTTACAGTATCTTGCAGTCGTTACTTAATGAATCAAAAACAATGTAAATCACTGTATTTCCTTGTTATATTATGTATATTTGCTAAAACTTATTTTCTACTCGTAGTTTTCAATAAAAAGATACTGCAAGATTGTTTACCTTTTTTTAAATACCAAACCAGAGTATAGTCTGTGGCCATGAGTAAGCACTTTTCAAATAAAAAAAGTTAAGGTTCATAACTCTCCCGTCCACACTCACCACATGGAGGCGACAGTGAGGATCTTCGGCGTGACGAGGCGCTCTTTGAAGAAGTTGGTGAAGAGTGTCTTCAGTGTGAAGTGGAGGTCCAGCACCTGCTTGGAGACCTCCGCGCTGTGCTGGCAGCAGTGGTACACCAGTACCAAGTCTAAGTCTGAAATGTAATAGACAAAAATGTAGAATGTTTATAAAACCTCCTAAAATGTACGGTAATACGAGATACGAGTTGCTATTTTTGTATCTACAGAGTCATCTGACTATAAAGTCTCATGTTTCTTGGATTGCGTGATGAATTCAAGGAAATTCAAATTCGACCGGATGTTAAAAACGTTTCCATTTATACCAAAAATATAAAAAAATATTTATAATCACTATGTTTCCAGTACATATTGTCTATGAATATCCACCTGATCCATACGTATTTATTGACCGCAAGTGTACTCGTATATTGTTTTCAACGTGACATCATATACCTATTAGCCTATAGTACTCGCGTCGCGTTAGCATAAGGATTCGAACGATACGTGCCTATGAAATAAAATCATCACGGTAACCGAAGAAAATATTAGATACTAAAATATTATCGAACCGGGTCACTCACGTATTTAACGATTTACGTATTTTCGACCCATTAAGAGGGTGCTCCGGACGTGGACCCTCTTAATGGGTCGAAAAATGTCGAGCAATCATCGACTTAAATACGTGAGTTCCGGTTCGATAATATTTTAATATGTTTGATTCTCGCGTTAGACATCATTCTAAAATATTAGATACGTTCTTACCTAAATAATAAAATATAAAAATTTTACCATTACAAAGAACACTTGTTGATTATTTTATTGAACAAAATACAGCAAAGTCCAAGGTACGATAAAAAAAAATCAAGACATGTGTAACCTCATCATTTACCTGACCAGTTATTTACCAACAATACGGCTTGCATGTAATTGCGTTCGGCATGATACCCTGGTAATTATCAGTAATAGGTGCTCGTTGTATCTAATGATGGAATGAAATGAGTTTTTATTTGTATAGTACAGGGTGAACGATATGAAGTGTTACCAAGTAGATTTTATTAAGTCTGGTGTCAAAGTAATAGCGGCTTATTATAGGAAATATATTTTGGACACCGCATTGAAATCTTAGGCACGCAAACATTTGGGTTGTAGACCGCAAACATGAGAACGAAACTGAGCTTCGGCTTATAAAGATCGTAAGAACCAAAAATGGCTGAAATCCGAAATTCACGTGTCATTTCTCCAGTGCATTGAGTTTCGGATTTTGTATCTGGTCTAGTTTGAAGCGAAAGGTGAGAGCAATTAAACATGCTAGTATGAATGCAATGAAGAAAGCGATCATATTTCACTGGCACATACCACTACCCAGGTGGTCACAAACGTGCTGCGAGCAAATATTTTTTTACCATTTGAAGACCATAGTCAAGGAAAAATGTAGTATTTTGACTAAAAGTAAATTTAATCACAAAACGTAATATTTTTCCTCTTGTTTTTTCTTAATTATAGCAATAAATGGCAGCAACTAAAAATCGCAGTCCTTTGAAATTGGTAACACGGGCTTCGCCACAGATGCGGGCGGTATCGGGCTTCGCCACAGATGCGGGCAGTTGATAAAATGTTAAAATCGGGCCTCTCCACTGACGAGGGGATTAGTTCCATCACCATAAGTCCTCGCATAAGGTGATTTTTTGGTCACTATGTCCGTAAGCCTCAGTTCCCGCTTTCCATCAGATGGGCTGAGAGCTCAGTTGTCTACCTTAGTCTCGTAAAAAAAATATGTTCGGATCAAAATAATTGCTTTGGCTTCTAAACGGTGTCACCGTCATGATTAATTAAAACCATTTCTTACCTACTGATTCGCCATGACATAAATAGCTCTAGAATATGAACTTGATACATTCTCGTAGGTAAGTATGTTAACATTACATAATATTCGCAGAAATCTGGAAGTAGCCAGCTCTTCGGGGTCGGTATCAAAACGACTGGTTTCTCAAAACGGCCAGAACCACATAAAGACTAGATCGCAAAACGACCACATCTGCAAAACGCCTGTATCTCGTAATGACTTTCTAGTAAAACGACCACAAAGCATAAAGTCTGAATATCAGAACGGCTAACTATCAAAATGACTTGTACGCAAAACGTACCACTTCGCAGAAGGTATAGATCTTTAAATGCCCTAAAAGCAAAATAACTAGATCTTAAAAGGACTAAATAGCGAAACGACTACAATGTATGGTAGCAAAACGACTAGTTATCAGAATAGCAACTACATAGACTATTAAATAATCTCCAGCTCTAGGCTATGGGAACTACATATGAAAAAGGCGTTTATACAAATTTTTTTTCTTTTAATTGCTGTTTTTTCTAAACTTAGGCACACATACACATCATCAGCTTATCTCAGTCTACTGCTGGACGTAGGCCTCTCCTATTAACTATGCGTATAGATGCACTTCAGCTCGTTCGTGGTGCGCGTGCCGCGCCCGCTGCAGGACACCATCGCGAGTGCTGACTTCTGGCCGAAGGGCGTCGTGTTTCGGCAGTTCCGAGGCAATCTGCCGAATTCTACGCCGGATCAAACGACGCAACGGGGCCACGTCGTTACGTCGCCTAAATCTAACTAGTTTTAAGTTGTTTTTATATATTTTTTTATATTTTTGTAGTTCACAGTGCCTTAGTGTTATAACTGTAATGCTGTGTAACTTATTTGAATAATAAATAAATAAATAAATTAGGAAGTAAATGCCCATAATCGCATCGCCACGCTGGGCAAGCGGATTGGCGATCGCATTAATGTGCCCACTACGATGACGCTACTGCCCATCATCAATCTTCTATTAAAGAATGGTCAGTGATGAGGTGACAAATGTATTCTTACTGCCGACACCACACGGCCACAACCAACTTAGACAATAAAACACATATTTATATCGAATAGAAAAAAATAGTTCGTCATAACTTAAATTGCATATAACAGGGAATTATGCATACTAACAAAAATAAAATTTTAGTATATACTTTCTGAACATAAAATATTATTGGACTTATATTATGTGCTCTAGTACCCTACGCATTTTTAAATGGAACTTGATCTCCGAAATGTTTTGCAGAAATTAGAAACAAATTTTAAATGTTGAATGTCATATACCTAACCTACCAGAGAAAAATAGATCAAGATCACCAACGTCCGCGGTGGGAATCGAACCCATCAGCTTTCGCGGCTGATGCCTGTACCGCCTAGTTTTGTAAGGTATTGCATGTACCCGAAATAATTATTTGGTGGTTGCTAAGACCGAGTGACCGAGCGCTTGGTCTATTTTTCTTTGGAATATGACGTCCAATATTTATAATTTATATAGTATTAAGTAGTGTGACTACTTGGGAAAAAATGAAAACGCAAATCAAAATATATTTAGTTAAAATAAATATTGAGTTTTTCAAAAAACTTCATATTGGGAACAAGTTAAGTCTGAAACACGAGAGGTACTTATTTATTGCGATGGTATGACGCGGATGGAATAGTTTCATGCTATTTTACTAACAAGACTAATTGCTACCATGCCATTCTGAGATTAAGTTCATTTGCGATGTAGGTATTTTGCTATTAGGGCATTTTAAGATCTATACCTTCTGCGAAGTGGTCGTTTTGCGAACAAGTCATTTTGATAGTTAGCCGTTCTGATAATCAGACTTTATGCTTTGTGGTCGTTTTACTAGAAAGTCATTACGAGATGCAGGCGTTTTGCAGATGTGGTCGTTTTGCGATCTAGTCTTTATGTGGTTCTGGCCGTTTTGAGAAACTAGTCGTTTTGATACCGACCCGCTCTTCGGTGAAATGTTTTTGTATGGAAATCGATCCACCTTAATATATTCATGTACAAGCAAAGTAAATAACAGATTTTATGTACCGTAATAAAATACAAGACGATAACAAGTATCCTCCAATCAAAGCCGTAGAGACATATATAATTGTATATTATTAACTCTAGTGACAGAGGCAAGGTTACAAAGCGATTAATTGTAGCAATGACTGACATGGAGGTTTTTCTATGAAAGCGTATAGTCGAAACAAAAAACATTTACAGACAATAGCGGCTAATAATATAATTATATGAGTTGCAGAATGTATTTTTAATACTAGCACTATTTATTTTTCTGTCATAATGGGTCAAAATTATTTTCGTTGTCTTGTTTCATACCACTCTGTCACGCTTTTAGTTATTGTTTCGACTGGTATAGTTCGGGAAATATTATTTGACCAACTCTTATCTCACTTACGCCCTTTTGTTTTGCGTCATTAACAATAGAAAAGTGTTCGACTGCTGATTGTCTGGTAAGGCTGATTGGCTGAGTTAACGCAAAACAAAAGGTTGTAAGTAAGATAACAGTCTGTCAAATAATATTTCTCGAACTATACACTTGTATTTCTTTTTCACGCTAGATTTTAATCCATACATCAGAAATTGAAAACAAATCATGATCTCATACAAAAATCACCACTGCGTCACGTTTTTTAAGGACACAAATTAAGACAACGAAAAGAATTTTAACCAAAATAAAATGACCCTGCTACAGTATGTACAAATACAAAGTAGTTTAATTATTTTAAATAAGTATGACTTTGAGTCACCCAAGGACCCCATTTATTTATTATTTTATTTTATTTTATTTTATTTTATTGAGAACCAGAACAGTCACATCATTACAGTTACAAGAAGTACACAAGTACAAGATAAATAGGCATAAACAGACCTGGCGGTTCCTTAATGTACTCAATATTGATCACACTTAAAACTACATGGTAAACAATATGTGTAAACAATGTAGGTATTTATACTAACCTAAGATAGGGACAACAATAACTGCTATTAGTTTAAGTAGGCACATAGTATTACATAATCTTACGCTTAACAAGCGTTTTTACACTATGCAATGAGCAATTGAAAGGGTCAATGTCAAACAGATGTTTATTATAGTAACTAGGGACTCGTCTGAAAAAGGTATGCCTAGAATATTTTTTACGAGAAAAACTGATATGAAATAAAGACCTAGGACGCAAGGGAAGCCGCGGGCAATTAAAATTAATTAAACCTAAAAGGTTGGGGCAGTGCACAACACCTTTAAGTATTTTAAACAAAAACATAACATCGAGGTATATTCTCCGGTTCTGAAGAGAAGGCACACAAAAGTGTTTCAAAGCAGACGTGGTATTTTCAAAATAAGTGCCTGTTCTATAACTTAAGGATTTTACGAAGACACTCTGTATCCTTTCTAACCGGTCAATATGCACTTGGTACTTGGGGTGTCCAGACCACAGAGCCGAATTCTATTATTTCTTTAACATGTGACTCTAAAGGATCCGAAAGTTGCCATACATTAGATACATTGATGAGGAAAGCGAAGTAAAACGCAGGAATTGTTGCACTTAACTTACTAAGTATTTTCGAGTTATAAAAAATATTCGAATGCGTCATGTCATATTTATTATAGTTGAATTATCGAGAAGATGGAATTGCATTTGTAGTGGTGTTACGAAAGCAACACTTTTAAAGTGAACCTTGTGTCTTTACAATTAGGTTTACTATTACTCGAATAATGCCAATACATGAGTCGATAAAACTCACACAATAGCACACTATACATTGTATTGTACATTAGAGTGTCCCGTCAATGTATGGAAAAAAAAATTTTTGAGCTACAGTTTCCTGAGAGGCATCATTTTTTTTGTAAATTTACACACATTCCGAAACGAGTAAAAAAAATTAAAATATATGTCATCTTTAGGGCTCTACAGCAGTGTAAATATTTGATTTTTTTCTATTTTTCCGAAAAAAATTATGTGCCAAAATATGTTTACCTACATATAATTATAGTATTTTTTTTATAAAAATAAATTAAATAAAACAATATAGGAAAAAAATAATTAAAAAAAATACATACAGGGTGTTTTTTTTTCGACCGTTCAAATTCTACGTAGTGAATGTGTAGGTGATACTGACCAACTTTTACTATGGGGACAAAGTCGAAATCGCGAAAAAAAAATCAGCTGTTTCATACATTTCGGCCGGCGTAATGCCGCCAATTTGTATGAAACAGCTGATTTTTTTTCGCGATTTCGACTTTGTCCCCATAGTAAAAGTTGGTCAGTATGACCTACACATTCACTACGTAGAATTTGAACGGTCGAAAAAAAAAACACCCTGTATTACATTAAATATTTTTTCTTCTCATTTTTAATTTTATAGCTTTTCTTAAATCTATATTGCATGAAAAATATAATTTTTTAATTTTCAGCCCAGGGGGCCGAATTAAAAAGTTTTTATTTGAAAACTTCAAACGATGGTAGAGCCCTAAAGATTTAGTCTAAAATTTTTTTTATTATTTTTCCCGTAATCTACAATTTAATTAGAGGCTTTTGGTAGGTCTCGCGTAAAAAAGTCAAATTCGGGACACTCTATTGTACATACGCGATACCACTACATATGCAATTCCATCTTCTCGATAATTCAACTACCTATACTCCAATACTAAAATTGATCAAATATTCGAAGTTTTCGAATATTCGAATTTTAGAATTACAAGCCCTAATCACCAGCCATAAATGTATTTGTATTGTGCACAACTAACTTATCGCGAACCCGATTGCCCAGCGTAGCGATGGTATTGGTACGCATTACCTCCTAAATGCATCCTTACGCCTAGTTAAGTACAGGGGCCCGTTTCTGGAAAGCTTGTAACTTGGAATACAAGTGGAAGTCTCTTTATAACACTATTAATTAGATAAGGACTTCCGCTTGTATTACAAGTTACAAGCTTTCGAGAAATAGACCCCAGGTAAGTTTACGAAAGCTGGCAAGAATGGATCGAGTTAGTGACAGAAAGTATCTATGTGTGGATGTCAAAATGACAGTAGATACAGGTTGGTACACACAATGATAGATGTCATTCATTTCATTCATTCCATTCGTGCTAGCTTTAGTGAATTTACCTGTACGAGAAGCCTATGTACAGCAGTGGATAGGCTGATACACTTTAAGTCAAGGGTGAATAGACACCTTCTGCAGTGTTATTCACTAAGGAAACCGCCTTGCTATCAGCGCTGTGTCAGCGCTGCGGCAGCGTCGAGCCTAAAAATGGTATTCACTAATGCACTTTAAACGACACTAGCGCTCGGCGACGAATGCGGCGTGAACTGGAACTACACTGCGTCGAGAGTTACCGCGTACAGTTCGACGACGAGCTGTTCTACGTTAGTGGATACCGTTTTTCGCAGCGCTGCGCTCTACGTCGAAGTGAAGGCTGTCTCGTCGTCGAACACGTTAATGAACACAGCGTCGAATGTGTGAATAAGAAAATAGCGTAGCTGTACGAGAAGCCTATGTACAGCAGTGGATAGGCTGATGCACTTCAAGTCAAGGGTGAACAGGCACCTTCTGGGCGAACTCGCTCCATCGTAGCTCACTTCTGCCCTCTGCTAGTCTGCGGCCATGAGTAAGCCCATTTCAAATAAAAAAATCGGCCAAGTGCGAGTCGGACTCGTGCGCGAAGGGTTTCGTACCATTATCAATTTATTATTAAAAAAATACAGTTAAATCAACCTACCTCAAAAACTTTAGAGGATAGAGTTTATTAATGTGCATAACATATATCTTTTTTAGGATTTTATATCGCGTAGTTTAAAAAATAGAGGGGGGGGACACATTATCAGACTTTGAGAGCTGATATCTCGAAAACAATTTGCTAAAAATAAAAATAGGATTTCTAAACCATGAAGGTTTTCAAAGACCTTTCTATTAATACCCCACACGCTTATATACAACTAAAAAAAATTATCTATCCCTCAGTTACATGTATGGAGGGCCCCCACCCCAATGGTTTTTTTACAATATAGTATCATAATCCTGTAGCGGTTCATACAACACATATCCTAACCAAATTTCGTTACTGTAGCATTTATAGTTCCCGAGTAAATCGGCTATGACAGACGGACAGACGGACATGACGAATCTATAAGGGTTCCGTTTTTTCCATTTTGGCTACGCCCTAAAAACAATGGAAGAGCTGACCTGTCAGCAGATCCCCAGGAAGGTGAGGCTGCGTGGCCAGCCAGGCCCTGAGCTTGGCTACATCCTCCGGCGTGACTCCTGTCTTCTTGGCGAACTCCTTCTCTAGGGGAAACGGCTTTACCACCACTGGTTCTGACATGCTGGAACCTGCAAAACGTGTTTTAAAGTTAGCCAATCAACTTTGTTCGTGCGGTTTGGAAATTGTTTTTTTTTTGTGTTGGTACAACAAAGTGGCTCCACTCCACCTGATCGTAAGTGAAAAGTAGAGCCCAAATCGCGGCGGCAACGAACAGGAGACAATCAGTAACCTGTCAGTTGCCACCGCCTTGCTGGCCCGCTAGATGCTTCTTCAAGCTTCGTTTAAAGGGTCCCAACTTATATGTAGGTATGCGGAAACACATGTGCCGGTAAAGAATTCCACTTTTTAACAGAAAAACTTCAATAACACTTAGATCGTGTTTTCTTTATGAAAAATAATTTATTTATCACCGTCACCATCATCAGCCTATGATAGTCCACTGCTGGACGTAGGCCTCTCCTATTAACTATGCGTATAAACGCATTAGGAGGAAAATACTCATAATCGCCACGCTGGGCAAGCGGATTGGTGATCGCAGTAATGTGTCAACTATGATGATGCTGCTGCCCATCATCAATCTTTTATCAAATAATGGCCAGTGACACTTCAATCCCTTAGTCGACTCTTACGACACCGGCAGGAGTTGGGGTGGTGACAAATGTTCTTATTGCCGTCACCACACGGCAAATTCATTTATATACGAGTAGGAGATCAATAAAGTACATAACCAAAGTCATAGATTTTTATCCCTTTTTGGTTTTAATTCTTTAAATTTTAATTATAATTCGGCGGCCATGCTAGGTCCTAAATTGAGTACCCGGGCTTACCATGACGTACTAATGCGATTCAGTTTAGGTTCAGGGAAAGCCTTAGGGACAGTGATATACGACTTGTATAGTCTTGTCGCTTTCTCTCGACCTAAACTGAATTAGGATAGGACGTCATGGTAACCCTCCTGGTTCCTAAATTTCATGAAAGTATGCGTTTCTCAAGTGAGTCACAGTAATATTATCCCCATTATTTGTGATTTTCTCATAATGAAGTTGCCGTAGATCACAAATTGTACAGTTATTAATTATGCAATAGACAAGTAAATTGCACGAAATTTGCCCTTTTTTTTCAACAATTAAAACGTTAATAATACCTACCGTCAAACTAGCCAACTTTACCTTCAGGGAAAACATTGCTCATAACTAGATTTTTTAATAAATTAGTAATTGAAGAAAAATAAAACACTGTAATGTCAAACCCACTATTTTTAGTACCTATAAAATAGGTTACGTGAGTAACAACACTGGGTTTTACTTTTAAGATTTCTAGTTTTGGGCAATGTTTTCTCTGAAGGCAAAGTTGGCTAGTTTGACGGTACTGATTTAGGCTGCGTTTCCACCAGAGATGTGCGAGGATGTGTTTCCATACAAATGACACCTCGCTCGAGTCATTAATAGGTGTCATTTGTATGGAAACACATCCTCGCACATCTCTGGTGGAAACGCAGCCTTATACAGGTATTAAAAGGGTAGTTATCTCCAAAATATCTTTGAATCTAGCTGTGTTTTGTGGTTGTGGTCTGCAAAATATAGCCTAACCTTGAGGTTTATTTTTGTAACTAAAAGTCAAAATCCTTTAGTTTTTAACCTTTAAGAGACCTATACAAGGTGATCCTTAGATTGAGGTCATTGGTACATTTTTATTGCTATAACACATTGTTTCATGTTTTTATACTTTTTAAAGACATTGGATCAAAGAAAGGACAAACGAAAATAACCACGATATCTTAATTTTAACATGTAGGTATTTTTACTTTGTGAATTCGCCGTGTGGTGACGGCAGTAAGAATATATTTGTCACCACCCCAACTCCTCCTGCGGGTGTCATAAGAGTCGACTAAGGGTTTGAAGTGACACTGACCTTTATTTGATAAAATATTGATGATGGGCAATAACGTCATCATAGTAGACACATTACTGCGATCGCCAATCCGTCTATGCGTCTATACGCATAGTTAATAGGAGAGGCCTACGTCCAGCAGTGGACTATCATAGGCTGATGATGTGTGATGTAATGTGTGTGTGTGTGTGTGTAATTACGTAAATGTGAAATCTTGTAAGTACCTGAATATTCAATCTTCGTCACTGTTGTAGTCATAAAATAAAATGAATGTTATTGAAACTATTGACATTAAACTGTGAAAAGGCTGTCATAAGACTATTTTGTGAGATCACTTCGATCCAA
The DNA here is from genome assembly GCA_025490895.1 of Thaumatotibia leucotreta. NCBI lineage: Eukaryota > Metazoa > Arthropoda > Insecta > Lepidoptera > Tortricidae > Thaumatotibia > Thaumatotibia leucotreta. Next base: position 61,599 of record JALPQI010004783.1, read on the forward strand.
GAGAATGCCTCGCTAAAACATGGTTTTAAGAAGTAGGTACATATTCAAAGTCTGTCGGTTCATTGGGGCCCACGGTGTATGTTATAGTACATTGCTTAGTTATTCGTATGTCGGCCTTGATAAAATGATTACACAATATTATTATAATGTAATCATTTCAGTAATATCATAGTTTATTTAGAAATGTAATTTTTACAATAATTTCCTGTCCAAAATCGACTGACGATCAGATGAGGCATAAATATACCTAACTATTAAAAATATTTGCTTTCTGATAATCTGAGATCGGACAAATGTGCGTCATTGGTCGCAATAATATGTTTGTCAGCCTCCGTAGCCTAGTGGGTAGTGACCCTGCCTACGAAGCTGGAGGTTCCGGGTTCGAATCCCGGCGAGGGCATTATTTGTGTATTTATTTATCACAAATATTTGTTCCTTGGTCATGGCTGTCTATGTATTTAAGTATCTATATGAATCTAACTATGTATTATATATATCGTCGCCTAGTACCCACATCACAATCCTTAATTGAGCTTACCGTGGGACTAGGTCGATTTGTGTAAAGATGTCCAAAAATATTTATTTATTTAATATAGACAAAACTCCAAAGCTTATTGAATGAATAAACAAACGAATAATTTGAAATTTGATTTTGAAGCCTTAAGGTCTGTGCCCACTAGACTATACCATACTATGATCATAGCATGAACGTTACAGACAAAAAACTATTCATTGTATTGAAAAGTATGAGACTATGCCCACTAGGACGTTCCGGCGCCGGCCAACACGGTCTCATACTTTTCAATACAAATAACAGCTTTTTGTCTGATACGTTCATGCTACGGTCATGGTATGGTACGATCTAGTGGGCAGAGACCTTTACAGCTAACTTTTTACCAAGGTTTTCATAGTTACTGGTGTCGAATAGGTCATTTTGAGAAAATGATTAAATTATTAATTATTCAATCAACTTTGGAGTCAAGTCTATATTATTGCGAACAATGACGCACTTTTTTCCGTTGTTTGGTCAAAATAATAATATAAAAATGATAAAAAAATTATCTTGGGACACTTTTCGCCTATGAGGATCAAAAGAAAAAATAAATTGAGATAAAACTATTTAAACGGATTATATCGCGTATCTATATTAATTAACCTTAATTACAACCCGACGTTTCGTTTCATAAAAAAAAACATTAAAAAAGTTTTATTTAACCCTAACTTTTCCCGTTGCCGTTGGTGTCGTGTAACTGTAGGCTTAGCCAAGTAAAGATGCCGTTCCGTAATCGTAATATAATATTCAAAGAGAATAAAATCACTACGTTTTAATAATAATAATATTATGATCAGCGATAAGTGACTTTTCGTACGAATTTGTCATTCTTATTTTTAACCGACTTCAAAAAAAGGAGGAGGTTCTCAATTCGACTGATTTTTTTTTTTTTTTTTTGTTTTATGTATGTTACCTGATATCTCCGAGAATAGTGAACCGATTCTAAAATTTCTTTTTGTGATCGAACGTGTATTACCCCGAGATGGTCCCATTGGCACCAAGTTGCGGTCTGATGATGGGATCCTGGAGAAATCGAGGGATCTCTTCAAATGTTATAGGTACATGTATGACGCTTTTGGTAATTTTCATTCATTTACAAGAATTTGCATTCAGAAAGTAGGATTTGAGGAAACCAATGATGGAAACAAATCGGGAATCTTGGAGAAACCGGTTGAAGTCGGTTTTTTTAAATTTTTAATTTGGTGATTATATTATATTACTTATCGCTTATCGTATACGATTGTAGAATGGCATCTTGGCTAGGCTTGTGGGTTGGTGATCGCTGTAGTGTGTCCACTAAATTAAATAAAAAAACTATTATTTTTTATTTATTTAAGTTTGTACCACAGAATTAGATTTGGATAGAAGAAACAAGTTCATTCATTTGTATGGCGGCCGAGCGTGTCAGATTTTGTACTGAAGTTGTTACTTGCCTATGATTTAAAATATGTCTCAGGCTCTTGAGGATTCATATTTTTTTTGTGTTATTGCAATTAATATTACTTAAGGAGG